>DWHO01003990.1:0-11437 GCA_018247575.1 Eurytides lysithous rurik
TGACCGTGACGTTCACGGAGCTGCACAATTCTGCCGGTAAACGTTGCCCGTATATGTCACGGAGGTGTGCATTAAGCAGTTAACATAGTTTGTCAGCCTAATCCATAAATAGAAAAAAGTAGTGAAATGCAATCTGTAATAGTAGTTTTACATATGGAAGGCAAATCTAAACATGCAATTGCCTCTCAACCTTAATTTCGAAAAAAAATTGGATCAAAAAGATAATTTTTGTTAGACTTAGAGGAGAAAAGATGATGACAGAGTGTGTGATTTCAGTGGTCAAGTATGGATGTTGGTTAATTTACAATTTGGGCTTGATTCTCAAGCAATGGGACTGAAGATTAAATAAAAATCAATGGAATTATGAAAAAGGAGTACAGAAAAAATAAAAGAAAATGCAATTCATTTTATTTTGGAGGGAACAGGATAAAATTAGTTTGGGATGGATATATTTTCTAACAGGACAATGATTTGTTAGAGAACATGGTGTGGCCACCACAAGGTCAGGTTAAATGAGGAAAGACCTTAATAGGGATGCTTGTGCTTGTTGTCTCAGGTTGCAAGAAGACATGTAGTAGAATACAAGAAAACTTAAACAACATATCACAACAAGCTATTGATAAATGGATTGCATGTATGCCGAGAAAAAGGCATTCCCTGCAAAGGAGGAATTTTTGATGGAAAATCACATTAAAGTTTTATACAAAAATTGAAATAAATAAGTGACATTTTGTATTACTTTACTTTTATTCAAAATGTTTTATGAGATCATAACTAAACCATTATTTTTACACACAATTTTTCAGACCTTTTTTTTTCATTTTCCTACTTCAATTAAAGTGGTCTCAAACATTTGGCTAGCAGTATAGATCCAAGCCAATTTCAACTTATGTAATTCAGAATAATCTGTCTTAAAGTTATATTATTTTTTTCATAAAATTGAATTGATACTATTTATTTGCAAAATTAATTAAGCAAAGAAAAATATTTGAAGAAAAACATTTTTTTTTAAATGTCTAAAACATGATAGGCCCTAATTTCCAAGCTTAACTAGTTTGACATATTTAAACACAATATAAGTAATTCAGGTAGTCCTAAATTTAAATAAGTAACAAAATGATAAAAACAATAAACAGAATGAGAATCTAAGAAAATTTCTTTGCATATAAATATATATATTATCTAGTAAAATGCTTTACTTTTATTATTATTATTTTTTCCTTTAGTCACTGTGCTTACCATAGTTGCTGTTGGCAAATGGACATATCTCAGTTAAGGTTATTCCATTATACAACAATGGAGAAAGTATTAAAATAAAGTGTTATAATATTATACACGATAAGCAATTGTAGTATTATATCAAATTCTTTTATTGCAATATTTTAATTTAGATACAAATATTCCAAAATTTCTAAGAAAAAATCATAACACATATATATAATTACATACCAAATATTTTAGACAATTTTATTAAACTATAAATTATTTTAATTTTATTGGAAATATTTACTACATGAAAACTTATTAAAAAGAAATATTTATGCATAATATCACAATACAATAACGCTTTTAAAAATAATACTAATAAGTAAATTAACTTATAATTTCAATTGAACAATTCTGGAAAAAAAAATTGTAAAAGCTATACAAAAATATTAAATCACATTGCATAAATACTTACCATAAACACCAGCTTATCAGCTTTGAAAACTATCGTTATATTCTTCATAAACACTCAAAACATTCATCACAATTATTTAATTGATGAGTTTCTACTAATAAAATCCACAAAACTTTTTCACTTGACCATAATAAAACTCGTGTAAGTATTTACACAATCATAATATAATGTTTACAAAGACATCAAGCTCTACTACCACCGTCGGATTCTAAAAATACTCCAACACGATAAAACAGTATGAATGTGTTAAAACATAAAAGCAACACAACGATGACAATGAGCAAATGTAGATCGTGAATCCGGATTAACCACTAAAACCTTACCGAAGTAGGATATATTAATTTGACAAGAATTTCTATAGTTCTAAATATTAAAAAAAACAATTAACATAAATTTAAGAATAATCTGATGATAACTCGTCACATATAGGAATTATTTAAATAAACCTCAGTTTGCCTACCGATTAAATATATTAAAGGCCAAATGTAACTTTTGTAATCATTTGTAAAATTATAAATTACTGCGTTAAAAAGTTTTGTAAATATTAAACCTATTCTTTATAAACTTATTTATCACTAGCACCATTTAACAAGGACAAACATCACTTGCAATAAATTATACGTAAGAAACGCAAAATTTACTGTTGCCAATACAGAATACACCACAGATAAATTAATTCTTGTACCTATCTGTTATAGTCGATTTGTAGTCTATGTAGACAGTGTTTTAACTTTAAGATATTTACGTGTGCAACGGCTAAGCAGCAAAGGTGCTCCAGCGAAACCTTAATACCAAGTAAACTCTTAAACTATTTTTTTAATTTCGCGTTTTTCTTTAATAAGCACATAAACGAGTAACAACTTTTTATTAAATATTTGGTAAAGAATAATTGGTGAAGTTATAGCTGAAGATTCAATTTTGACTTCAACTGTAAATTTCGTTCGGACTAATGATACACTGTCTAGGATTTTAGGACAGAAATAGAATTTTCTTACTTATCGTAATTAAATGATTATTTATTTTATGTCTACTTATATCTGTCTAATATTGCATATTTTAATACATTTTCTTCATAAGTGGAACCTGATTACTGACAATACTTGATTTGTATGCAATGAAAGTTTCTGATTGTTCTACTAAGAATGTTTATTCATTTGTATCTTCGTTATACACATAATTTTTAAAGACAAATATATATCTTATAATATAATCACGAATGTTATGTAATAATATCGATACTATTTTTACCGTAACAAAATAAGTTTTTCTAGGCAAATTTAGTCTAATCTTCGATTATATCTTTATCATATTACTAAACTTATGGAATATATATATACGAGTTGAATATACTCCATGTCTGCAAGATAATGAGTTCTATTATAGATTTCGCGGTCTACGTCCGAACGATGTATGCGGGCAAAGAGTCGGACTTGTATTGTACCAAGGCCCCGATCTAAAATTTTAGTTGGAGACGTAACAATAAGTACGTTGGCTTGGCCTTCATAACTTAAGCGAAAAGAAATGTACTATGACAAGACAGACGTATCCATAATGAAAGTTACAAATAAAAAAATAATAATAGAATAAAATAAATAATCAATCAATGATTAATAATTTAATGGCTTTAATAGCTTACGGCTGTAAAAGCCGCAATACCAGAGAATCACGTTAAAAACGAACAGAAATTTGTTATTGGACTGGTGTTAAAAATTGCTGGATTTGGAATTTATAAATGAAATCATATTATGGCCGTTAAGTTGCCTGTGAAAAATTATGCCAAATATAATAGCGCTTTGTAATTACAATTTTGCCATCGATATGACAAACTTACGAACGCAGTGCATGGTATATATCGCTATATTAAATACTTCAAATCAAATTGATTGTATTATCAAATATCCTTGGGATCAATTTATATTTGTTTTATTTATCTCTATGAAAAAAAGATACATTGATATATTATTATACAGTATTAAGTACTTTTGTAATACAATGTTAACTCTATAGAATTTCTTAGAAAATTCTGAATGTATAATGCCAACAGTTGAATTTTTTACGGGTTAGGATAATAAAGCGACAAAAAGACATACACTTCACAATTTTTACTAATATTGGCAACTTAAAAGGTACTTTTTATTTCTTAATCGTTGTCGTATCATTGTATGGAAGACACCAAGTGATTTCGATGCTTTAGGGAGTTTGTCGTTAAATCAGTGATGTCACATGGAGTTTACACTGTATGTGTATACGATTTTTTAAAATTGCTCTTAATTATGCCTGTTAAACTAAAATAACCCTTACTTAAAGTTACAAAGGAAAATAAAGTCGTTTTGCCCTACAATCCATACCTCATTTTTAACACTATAAAAAGTGAGAGCATTCAATTTTTATTTATCGACATTTCACCGATTTTATAGTGGCAAGCACAATGTGAATGACAAGTCGATTGCAGTGTGCATCTCTTTCTATTGTACTACTAAGTTTTTTTGATAAAAAAATGTGACTGTGAAAAAAACGTTCAATTCTATGTGCGCTCTCTAGCAAGTCTAATTACTCTAGGCCAGTGATTCTCAACCTTTCTTTTGTTGCGGCACCTATTTAACGATTTCAAAATTTGGCGGCACACTTTTGAAATTTGGCGGCACACAAAAGTGCCGCGGCACAGTGGTTGAGAATCACTGCTCAAGGCATTGTACCATCGTCTGAGATTGTCTTTGATTGCACTGCTCTATGGCATTCCTACAAAGAACTTCGCAGATAAATTGTTTTGTCAAAACTAGCAGTAAAACAAAGTGATTCTAAGCTCTGTTGTAGCAGTTTGTTTATATTATACTTATTATTTTATTGCTTTCAAAGTGGCATACAATTGTGATTACTAAGTTTAAACATTAGTAAACTGATTTGAACTCTTAAAAAATGGGTAAAGGATTTAATAATTATATGTGTAAGAAATTCTTTCACCCTGCGTCAAGGGACAACTTAAAAAGAGTAAGTAATATTATACTTTTGTATGAGAATTATGTTTTTCACCAATCATACATTATAAGTCATTGGTCGTGACGAAATGTAGATGTACTATAATGTTATTTATTCTTAAATTCCAATACTTAGTGTAATCTGAAATAGATGTACACTATATTGGGCAGCAAATGTAAACCTCAAAGTATATCTAGACAAAGATGAGAAATTAAATTACCACAAACTTATATGGGTTGCAATAATTTAATTTGTATTAAATTAAAGTTGGTCTAACCATATTGCTTGTAGGACACACTTTTTTTAACACTTTACTTACCAAAATAAGAATAAACCATGTTACATCTGTATTATGCTTGTAACTAAAATTGACCTTAAAACAAAAATATTTATTTTTGGTTGCTCTGAGATTGTTTCCTCATTTTAAAATCCATTTACAATTCTAATTTACTTTTATCACAGGTATGGATGGCTGAACAAAAAACTGAGGCTTATAAAAAAAAACAAGAGGAATTACGTGTTCAATATGAGAAGGAGCAAGAACTCCATGAAAATAAGTAAAGAAATATTCCCATAGATACTTATTTTTTTTATTGATAAGTTACTGTACTGCCTAATGCTTATAAGTAGTGAATAAATCATTATCATTGGGCAGCCTAAATAAAGTTAATGTTTTATTTTATTATGAGATCGTGATTTTACAGTTAATTTATAAAAAGTAGTAGGTAATTTTAAATAAAAAAAAATGTATATTAGGTCTGTGAGGGTATGGCAGTGTTTAAACTAATTTGGCTTTTTATTTCATATAACATAATTAATTAATTTATTAATTTTTGTATTTAGTAAGCATTGATGAGCAATATTTATAATCTAATTTAAGAGTCATTGGACTAAGTTCCGAGTTGTTATTTAATATAATTTTTCACAATAACTAAAATTTCTATTACAGAGCTTTATTGAGCAAAGATAGCAAAGACAAATTAAGTTTAAATTTTATGTATGAACCTCCACCTGGTGTTAAAAAGGAAAGAGAAAGAGAAGACAATGAACCTGAATATAAGTTTGAATGGCAACGTAAATATAATGCCCCAAGAGAAAGTTACTGTAAAGGTGACAATGAGATTCGTGATCAACCATTTGGAATACTTGTAAGAAATGTCAGATGCATCAAATGTCATAAATGGGGACATATAAACACAGGTACAAAGATATTTGAATTAAATCGGTATATACTCAAATGTTTACTCATTCATAAGACAACTACATTCCTAGAGCTTAAGCTCGGAAACTGATACAATTTGTATAAGAAACAACAAACTGACTGTTGATACCTAATATACTATGACAAACTATAAATAAATTAAATTTTCAGTTCCGACAAGAGGTTGAGATTCTACCTATTGTTATATTAAAAATAGCTAAATTTATTGAATTTGGATTATGACTAAATTATATTTTTACATAATTTGCATTATACAGATAAGGAATGCTCTATGTATACTCTGTCTATGAGTGAGGCAAGAGCACTGCAAGCGTCATCATCAACTCAAGAGGAAGAAGAAGAGAAACCTGATGTACCCACACTAATGCAGCAAATGCGTGACACTGGATTAGTAATGAAACCAGGTGCATTACCATTAGCAGCAACAAAAATTGAAGAGGATGATACTTCTACTTTATCTGAAATAGACCTCATAAGTCAATTAACAAAAAAGCAAAAGAAGAAATTGTTGAAGTAAGCTCAAACATGTGTATCATATTGGTATCATTAAGGCTATTATATTTGTTTTGAATATAATAAAAAAACGCAATAATATATTAATAAATGTTCCTGTCATAACTCATTTATCTTTATAAAATGTAGATCTGGAATTTGCACAGTTTAAAATACTGTATAGTGGTTGGTTTAATGCCTAGCAACATAAAAACATAAAGGATACATCTTTTTTGTAATTAACTAACTACTAACTGCAATAGCTTGATAAATATGTCATTTAGCCTATATAATTTACTAATTCCTTAATCGTTACATTAATTAATACATTCTTTGTACAATTTAAAAGACTGTTAAACATTTTTTCAGGAAACTGGAGAAGATGGAGAAGAAAAAGATTAAAAAAGAGAAGAAACATAAGTCAAAACATTAATTTTACTGTCTTCAATGTACAAAATTGTTTCATAACTTGAACACTATATTTGAATTATTTCATATTTTATTACTTAATAACCTTAACTAAATTTTGTTGCACAATTATAATTGATTTGTAAATAATAAACCAATTTTTACCCATAATTTTTTAACTATTGTATGCACAATTTACACAAACAAGTCAAATTAAACAGTTGTAGAGTTCTTAATTATTTCTTAATACTGACCATATGTGTGTGCTTTGCATGCAATCTAATTGGTTCAGTGGCGGTACTATCATACAAGCCCAAAAGCCCGGCTTGCCCTATTAAGAAGTAAAATTTTTAAATCTGAATTAGCACATAACTCCCGAATAATTTATTTTTAAATTTGAGCGTTGCGGGAATAGCGTGCTAATTAAAATTTATAAATTTTAATCCTTAGTATGGCAAGACTGGCTTTTGGGCTTGTATGGTAGTACCGCCACTGAATAGGTTGTGCTCCACTGGACAAAGTCAGTCACGTAAAGTTCGATTGCCTCCTTCCTTAGAGAAAATCGCTACAGTTAGCATGAAATAAATAATATTGGCCATCTGACAGCATATTTCAATAAGTCGCAGAGTTTATTAAAATTTCCCTTTCAATACTCTCTTGGCGCCCTTTTGAGTGTAGGGTCGGGCGTCAATCATGTCCCAACTTATAATTGATACCTATATCCAATTACTACAACATTCACCCAACTGTCATACATGTAGCAGTAGCTAATCAAGCATTTGGTTATATACGCTGATTATACGTGCACTTTTCCAAGAACAGGCTTTCTCACCCAGTTTTATTGAACACACGATCTTTACTCGGTCCCAGCTAGCCGACAAACGCCACGGAATGCTTCTATACTTAACATGGTGTGAAAGTTAAAAGTAGCGTTATGTCGTATTGTCCTTGGTTCTGAATTACATAAAAATGCATTTGTGGGATATTTAGTTTTCTTGGTAAATGCATTACATCTCTCTCTCTCTCTCAAATTTCTAACATTATCCCAGCAGTTTTTACCAAGCCATAAAAGCAGCGGGACTTCTGACATCCTTTTAACTGAACTAGACATTGACCACCGAAGCGCGAAAATATCAACCAGTCATCTACGTTAAGTTAAAAAAAATAGCGGAAATAGCTACGACGAGAGCAAGGATTTCAAGACCGTATAAATAAAACCCAACAAATTCTTATTTGTTATGTAATTTTAAAATTGAAAATACTTATTACAGCGAAGTTTTATTAACTTTTATCTTCCCACTGTAGTAATGATTATGCAATATTTACCGTTTTAATTAAGAGCAGGCTCAAATAAGGTCATAACACTCAACTACATTGTTATTTAGAGCTTCACCTGCAAACGTTCAAGAGAACATTTTTTGTTTCAAAATGTTTTTATAAGATGTGGCAACTTTGAATGCGGTATACTTAGTCGGAGGAAATTACTGCAACTCATGGTATGAACACCATAACTTTATTCTATTCTATTCTTATCGAAGTTTTTGCTTTCAACCTATACGGCTTACTATAAAGCTTCATCGGGTACCGCACCCGTGGCAATGCTCGTTCCCACGAGTTGGATAGACCCTACGACTGCAGGGTCACGCATTAGGACGTGCGTGAACTATTATCAAAAAAAATTGTGCATGTCGCCTATGGGACACCATAACTGTTAGGCATGGAAATGATTGCTACATTTCAATTCTTTCGAAGATTTTTATTTCGCAGTGGGCTAATATCACACATGTTACTGATTGCTTGTCGTCGTTTGTTTTTCGCGTTACGTATATGTACTATGTGAAGTATATTTTTATCATAAAAAAAAGCAATACGTATCGCACCTGGCACCAATTGCCGCGCGACGAGGCAATATGTCATTGGGTATGATTTTCATTCTCGACCAAAAATAATGATTTTATGCGACTTGCTACAAAATCATTACAGCTTACAAGATATTCTAACCCTTACTTTAAAGTTATATAATATATACAAGGACGTCTCAACCTGTTACTTGTATAAATTGTTACAAGGAAATCTCAACCTAATGTCGCTAAATTTAAAATGCTTATTCAAGTCGGAGTTCGCTTTTATGTGACCGGTGTTGAGTATTTTCGTGTTTTTCTAACACCCAGTACAAATCATGCGAGCGCTTGCACTTATGGACTTCGCTCGCCACATCGCATGAAATTATTAAAATGCGACTGACCTGCGATCACAGTTCGACTTGCGCTCTCGTTCGAGTCGGACGTTTGCGATCATTGTTGTTGCGAAACAAATGTTAAAGCTATTCTGCGCCCAGTGCGTATTTTCTGTAACGGACAATCCAGTCTCGTTGCTCGGACTCCGAACTACGTGGTCACGCGCCGAAATTCAGATCCGAGTCGCGAGTGAAGCTGGTGTTAGTGGGTGTTTTCACGGCGGTCTGGCTCGATCAGTTACTTGTTTGTGAAATGTTTCTGTGTAGTTCAGTGTGTTCGTTGGTCTGGAATGTTTCTGTTGAGTAAGTAAACTCACAAACACATCTGCGGCTAGGTGGTAAGGCTTATTTTTCATATACTCACCGCCGGGGGGGGCTCAGTCCCAATGGCTTCCGCGGATGACGTAATGAACCTCACGTACAAGTTCTTTTCGGAGGCCTACCCGAATTCAGTGCTAAACCGACCCTCGTCCTCACTCTACTCCAACTCCCATGCCGAATCGAACATGGAGGTCGAACGGATCCCCAGGCCGTCCCGGGAACCCAACGACGATGGCTTCACCGTCGTTGTCGGCCGAAAAATGGGCAAGAAGCGCCAAACCTTGAGTCTGTCTCCACCTCTTATCCAAGGCTCCGCCTCTAAGGCGGGCCCCCGCGCTCCGAAAGCGGCAACACCGCTGGCGGAGAATGTCTATGGCCGAGCAAAAGGCAAAAGCCCCTCCACCGGTCATACTCCAAGAGAAAGGCAGGTGGAGCCAAATCAATCGATCTAGTTTGAGTGCGAAAAATTTGACAACGTCCGGTCTAAGAACAACGGCCAAGGCATACGCATAAACGTCCAAACAGTGGACAAATACCGTCATTTCTTCCGGAGGACCGAAAGCTACGCGTTGTGATTCGGGGCATTCCGAAAGAGCTGGATGTCGAAGAAGTCCTCAAATCGGTTTGCGGTCTTTCCGGCATCAATATCGAGCAGCCGCGTCAAAACGGCATTATATCGCAATGCCATAGGTGCCAAATCTGGGGGTACGCATCGCGCAATTCTAACGCTCACACTAGGTACGTTAAATGCACCAGGGATCACGGATCAACGGAATGCCCGTGACCTAAAGACGCACCGGAGTTGCCGTCCTGGGACCTGTGTAAAAAGGTAGCCCACCAGCCAGCTACCGTGGCTGCGAGAGCGCCCCTAAGCGCCAAACACGCGCCGGCGCCACGAGTTATCCCAGCACCCGCGCCCGCCGTAAGCGTATGGGTTAAAGCTCCAACTGCGCCACAACCACGTACTGCCGCCTCCCAGCCAACGCAGCCCGCACCTTCCAAGGCCGCGGTCTCCACCGCACCCTTGCCGCCGTTCCTGTACCCATCGCGCCGTACACGGCCGTGAAAGTACCCACCGCGCCTCCAACCGCCGCGTACATACCCGCCGCGTCGTCTATTCCATCTGCAGGGACCAGCATCGCCGACGATCAGTCCCTCGTCTGCGGTCTCCTGACCAAAATTAATATCGGAGAGCTCAAAGCCCTCGCATACAAAATCCGCGCTGCGCCCTCCCCTCAGCGCCAGCTGGGAGCCTTAATTCAACATATGGCGCTTGTAGGTAGACGCTATTTGGTCGTTCACGGCCATATAAATTGATAATAAATAAAATAAATCACTCACGACAGTCCGCTACTGTCTCTCGTATTTTTAACAAAAAATAAAAGAAACAATTTTAAAAGGTAGAGTCAAACCTAGATCTCTAGCATTTTACAACGCAGACGGCATAAAGAGCCAAAAGGCGGAAATCGCGGACTTTATCCGCGAACATAACATAGACATCCTGCTTATACAGGAATCTCTCCTTAAACCATCCCATTGCGATCCCAATATCGCCAGTTATAACTTAATCTGCAACGACAGGCTCACCGGCCGTCTTGGCGGCACTCTGATCTACTACAAGAAATCCCTCCCCTGCACTCATCATCATCCTATTTCATTTTAAAGAGTTCTCTTTTGTATCTCCAAAGCTTAAGGTACAATAGCAGTGAAATTCTAGGGGTCCAAAATCGCGATAAAAAAGTATTACATAAAATAGTAAGTAAATAACAAAAATTGGTGGAGAAATCACGTAATATATTAACAAACTAAGTTGGATAAAATTAAAACCTCCTCCTTTCAGATAAGTCTGTTAAAATTCTAATCGAGGTTTAAATAAAGATATATTAACTTTTGTAATTTAATGTCTGATCAGATATTAAATTACAAAGAAAGATACAAACTAATTTAATATACGAGTTTACTGGTTTGTTAAAATATAAAACAAGTATTTAAATGGCTGCACTCAAAAACAACTTATAAATTACTAACAAGCACTAGATCTCTTATCACTTAAATTAAGTTTGTTTAACAATTAGTAATAAATTTAATTTATATTAGGCTG
>DWHO01003991.1:0-11436 GCA_018247575.1 Eurytides lysithous rurik
TATACTAAACTTTTAAATATAGTCATAGATATTATAATATAGCTAATAGTATATTTGTTTAGGTCCTTGTAATGTAAATGTCTTATAATTTTGAAAAATTGTAAAGCACTTTTGTCTTATTTTGTCTAAATTTTGTCTATAATCTCATTATTATTAGGCCGCTGATTCCTAAGACACAGATTCGTCTAGTTTAGGACTCAGTCTTCAGTTCTTGTATGTAACATTTTGTTGAAAATAAAGAATTATTATTATTATTATATTACTTAATTACTTTGTGCTGAGCAGGTGTTGAAAACGGCTCGAGAAGTTTCGTCGTGAGATATCTTTATATAAATATTTCTGTTAACCT
Organism: Eurytides lysithous rurik; assembly: GCA_018247575.1. NCBI lineage: Eukaryota > Metazoa > Arthropoda > Insecta > Lepidoptera > Papilionidae > Eurytides > Eurytides lysithous. The sequence continues at coordinate 350 of DWHO01003991.1, forward strand.
TTTTCTGTTTCAAGAACTTTTAAATAGTTAAGTCGAATCTTAGGTTTTAAAGGAAGAAAGTAGGCTTGGCTAGGAAGGCTTAGCAGTTAGTTGATTCGGATCTCGTAAAGAGTTAACTGACTCCCCAAGTCAGCTTTAAAGGAAGCTCTTTCTGAAATATCTCCCATGTGACCTTGTCACAATACTTTAACGTAGTAACGTAACTGCTCTTCGTATACTTACATATGCTGCTATTTTGGAGGAGTACTCCTGCAAAGTAGGATCACGCACAGCTTGCAGGGAATCGGCGTAAAATTCCGGCCAGAGATTTACTGTTCTCCACTTACCTAACTGCGTTTAGTTATAACCTTCATAGGTAATGCTGTGTCATTTGCTAGTTTTGATACAATCAAGAAGTAGAATCAGCAATAAAAAAAAGGCCATGATTGTCTTGGCTTGCTTGCCTTGTAGGATGGAATGGAAAATTGTTATTTTTTCTTATTTATTCTGCTTGTTCTTTTCTCGATATTAAATGATCCAGCTTCTCCTTCTTATCTCAGTGACAAATTTCAGTACCTTTCACTAAACAATGAAAGGAATCTCCGATCCTCTCCAAATCTAAAGATTAAAATTCCTCAACATTCTCCAGTTTCTACGGTAACTCTTTCACCGTACAGGCTACACTCCTTGCCTGAAAACATACGAAGAACCCCTACTAGAGCATCCTTTAAACGGATGTTATGGGACCATTATCTTTCTAAATAGTTAAAAGGAAAGGTTGGATTATTGTCGGAATTTCACTAACGATCTTATTCGTACGTGAGTGTGAATGTGTGTATGCGTGTATGTTTGTGTATTATATTTATTAAATACATACACACACATATATATATATATGTAAAAAAAAATTAGTAAAATCTCCGCAGCTGAGTACGTTCTTTTCGTTCGCTTCATTATTCTTATCATTAGTCCGTATTAAACTCGAAAAGTTTAATAGCGACAACGACCGTCCTTTTACTGACTGGACTCAACATGGAAAACAAGAAATTAAACGGAAAAGCTCCAAACTTACGTAGCGTAGTAGACGACTGCTTGCCTACAGTGGTGAAGCCATACACAGACAAAGAAATTTTGGATTCAGCGTGAAAAACTGAGGATCAATAACAAAGAAATGAAGAAGATAAGACGGATGAGCCTGAGCCTCCGCCGAGTATTTAATTTTTTGTGTAAATTGAATAAGGAAACTCTAATTTATTGAAAAAGTACTTCCTTTATCACCAAGATGCCTCATATCGCAAGAGATAAAGAATACGAATAAAAAAATATTAATGATGCCGCAAACGTCAGACAAAAATAACAGACTATACGCAGTAACGTTCAAATAAGATTGTTTTTTATGTAATTACTAACGCTGGTCTGAAATAAACTTTTTCTATTTCTGGTAACGAGTTTTTTTCTCTCCATTTAGCGACAACTCTTTATAACGCCAAAAATTTAGTTTCAGTCCCTTCAGTGTAGTTATATAAAGTTTACGCTTTATTTATGAACTTAATCTTTTTCTAACAAAGGGTCAGTCCATAAACGAGGCTTCGTATATAGAGGTGAAGTGGCTAATTCCTTAAGACAAGAAATATATGCTTTGGCGTCTGTGTAATTTATTGCAGAGAGGTCAAACCACCACCGGCTTAGTAAGCCATAGATTCTGTATATTTACTTAAGTTGTCAGCGGATAATTTATAGCTTTAGTCGTGATTAATTAATGTTATTGGTTGATTAATAAGCTTAGATTACATGTACATATTTGAAGAATAATGAGGCCAATAATAACGGTTAGATACAAATTAATAACAAAATGTTACCTGTGTTGTAAGACAATTCCTAAAGTAGGTTCCGTAGAAAATTTGCCAGAGTCCTACGAAATTATATATATTATATACTCTGCAACTATATAATGCCAAAAATGTTTGTTACTGTTTGAACAATGGTGTCTTTAATATGTAATTATTTGCGTAGGGTTCCTTTAAATAAAAGGTATTTGCTGGGTGTTTTAAATATAATGTTATTATCCTGAAAGTGGAAATCCCGTGAAGTGTATTTCACCTTAAAGACTGTATTTCACTTTAAAGTACTTAACTTCAGTCTATTATTAAAAAAAAATTAAACGAACTTTTTAACTAGAGAAGTTGAGAGAAGTCAAATAACACAAGTGAATACCTTACTGTCGAATTTCCTTCAAAGATTGAAAAAAATAAACAGCATTTATTATTCTTAAATTGTTTATTAATACAAAATTTAAAATGAGTTAAATTTGCATTATTACTTTATAAAAATACGTTAAAACGTTCAATTTCCACCTAATATCGTTTTAGAGAAAACGTCATCGTTGCAATAAAAGTTGAAAGCCTTGCACTAAAGTTATTTGAATAACGTTAAACACACGATAGTCAATATCACATGAATGACATATTCGCTCAATCATCGTAAACCTTGACACTTATAAAACTTCCTACATAGTTATAGACATTAAATTCGTAAAAATATTACTCCTTCGTGACAAAGATTCAACATTGGTCAAATATGCTTGCAAAATTTAAAATTGTCCTGGACGTAAATTTTCGACTTTCCTTTTAAAAAAGAAAGTGGACGCTTAAAATTTATTCACATTGAAATATCAATATTGACAATAGTTAACACACGGACGCAATGACTCTACTATTCGATAAAAATATCGCATGACGTGATTTTGTCGTCGACGCAACTAATACACCGGCGTGCCGCGGCTTCTCTTCACGACCATGATAAATGCTACGATGTGGGCGATGCAGTACATTAGAAATAGGCACATGCAGTTGCGCCAGAAGTGCTCTTCGGCGAAACCGAACTTCCTCAGCACCTCGGGACCCGTCTTGATGCAGGGAACGCCCTTGGTCTTGCACTCGATGGTGTCAATTGAATCCCACTGCAGTATGGATATACTTTCGACGCCGTAGTAGAAGCCTGAGATGTACCGCAGCCAGGAGACGTAGGGCGATACACTAGCCAGGTTGAGGTAGATTCCAGAAAACATTGTGCCCACGAGTTCGAACGGGACGGAGACCAGAGCGGCCGTCTCCATTTTGTCGAACACCGAAGACAGGAAAGAGCCTGAAAGAGGTTACATGGATGTCTTTCTTTTTTTGTTATTTACCGGCCAGTGCTCGTCTACCATTCTAAAGTGATGAACAAAGCATATATATAACTTAACTTAACTACCCATATCGATACAATAACTTTTTTAACTAGTGTTATATGGTGACAATTTCGTTATTATTAAAAAAAGCTTAAAAGAAAAAATACACTCCGCCATATTCATGTTAAAAATGTTTTTGATCTCAATAATGAAATAAAGAATTAGACGATAGAGACAACCCAACATCGGCAAATTCCAAAAAGTATGGATTCATTATTATATTTCATAAATATATCATGTAGTCATGTGCATGGCATATCATGTGTCATGGCATAATAAAACGACCTAATTTAAAACAGTTACAGGAATAAAAAATAAAACTTCATAAGACGAAGGCAACAAGTATAGTAGTATTAGTATTTGTGGTTGCAGTATAGAATTAAAGAAGATATCTCATTGCGATGACAGAGTATACATCATTATCAGATTGCGGATATTAATTAGTTATTTTTAAACTGGTTCCGTTCTGTGACTGTAAAGGCTGGCAATGACCCACTTATAAATTCTCTTCAAATTAAATAATATTTATAATCAAATCTGAAAATACGCTGTAATGAACATTTTTTATTCATATGCAGAATCGGGAAATAGTGTCAACATCCAAAGTATCTCGGATGTAAATACCACGGTAAATATAATAATAATAGATAGCATGAGAAATAAGATGTCACCATTTATTTAACCGATGAATCTATGATCCATAAAGAGGTTAATTTTTCAATCTTTCATAATTTATATTAAATTTCGTTAAAAAGGTTGTGACTTAAAAAAAGTATCATAATAAGCAGTATGATGTCACAAAAAAAATACTTTCACTTTTTCTAGCGTCTATAAATAATACTAAAATCTAATAAGACTAAAATCGTTCATAATGCTCGTATCGAATGAGACCTATAATGTTGTTAAATTTTTATTAAATATTTCATTATAGCAACATCTCTTTACAAAAAAATGATTATAAATTTCCAACGTAATTTCCTATTTTTAGCAGTATAATATCGCGTTATAAATCGGAAGTATTTGGTTCGAATCTCGCGGGGTACAATGAATTTGTGTTGTTCTTCATAGTTACTTTGGGCGAACTGATCAATCGTGTGCCTAACAAGTCGATACGTCCATTGCGGCGGTGTGGAGTAGTCGTCATATTAAGGTTTGATGTCACCGCCTCTGCTCCTAATTTCTTTCTAATCGTATTGGGTGCACGTCCCATCGAACTTTGAGAATAAAAGCAAAGGACTATAATAATGTCCGCGTATAAGTTGGTTGATCTCTTAAGGTTGACGACGGCTGTGGCAGAACCGGTCGGGACGACGTTATTTGTAAAACTACGACTACACTAAATATAACTATTATCCTGTAATAGACTGATTATATTGTAATTACATTCAAGTATTTTAACAGTGGTACAGCCACGCAGCTACACCCGCTGCTGAATGGGCCGGCTTGAAACGGATAAGTAGCACGACCTCACAAAAAATCGGCGCAAGTTGGAAGTGTTTTTGCTTTCGCGTTTCGTTCAGCGAGTGAGGTGGCCGGTGGCTCATTCCCCTCCCGCCCCTTCTTTGCTCTGTAATCCCCCTCCCGACCTTTAATTCCATCCCCTCCCTCAACCACCCGCAACCACCCTCGCCCTCCCGATCCCTCGGTCCTCTTCCCTTCCTCTCGCTCCTTCTCCCACTCTCTTTCAATCTTAAAAGCTGAAGTTTCTGTAATGTTGTAAATGTCCATGAGCGGTGACGATCACTTACCATCAGGCGAGCCGCTTGCTCGTTTATCAACCTACTCCAAAGTCGTATTCTATAAATAAAGGCATATTTTGGATGTTTCTATTCTAGAATACTTACGTAATCTAGAATAGAAGCACCCAAAGAAGAGTACGTAAGTATTCTAGAATATAAACACCCAAAGAAGTTTACGTACCATAGGCGTTGGCGTAATTCGCACACAATATGCAAACAAAACAAAATCCCAGCCAGTTCATGACGCCGCCTTGAAGGCCGGCCACGCAAAACACAAGGGTCACAAACAGCACCGGCGCCACGATCGCACGTGGAATCTGAAATTAATATCTCAATGCATCCTCAATTTTATAATAATAATAATTCGTTTAAACAGTCCCGAAAATTCATATAAGCCATCACATTAGCGAAATAACACAATAACATTTTTACGGTGGTAGAGCCACGCAGCTGTTCCCGCTGCTGAATGGGCCGGCTCGAACCGGATTAGTACTACGATCTCACAGAAAATCAGAAAAGTGGAAGTGTTTTTGCTTCCGCATTTCATCCGGTGAGTGAGGTGGCCGGTGGCCCATCCCCTCCCTCCACTTATTCCTTCTCTCAATCTTGTTCCCGCTCCTCCTCCTCCCTATCCCCCTCGATCATCATCCCTCCCTCTCTAAAATTTGCCCCCTTAAAGTCTGGCAATGCGTTTGCAGTTCAGTAATGTTGCAAATGTCCATGGGCGGCGCTAATCGCTTACCATCAGGTGAACCGCTTGCTCGTTTGTCAGCTTACTACACAAAAAAAATATATAATTTTAAATTCTTGCCACTCAGACCTAAATGACAATACAGTTACTAAAATATCGCTCTGAATATCTACTTTATAAGGTAGGGAACAAATGAATAAGCGGATTACCTTACTGTAAGCGATCGCCTACACCTAGAATTTACATTACTGTGTAGTACTCGTACATTGACATGATTAAGGGAACCATTGCCGACTTATGAGGGTCAGTAAGGCGACAAACTAACCCAAACGTTAATAATGCGTGGTAGAAATTGATGAGAAAAACCGCAAAGTGATGCTTACCAGCCTTTTTGTGAAGACAGTATCTTATCACGTCGTTATATGGTGAAAAAAAAATGAGTAGCAGGTACTAAACCGAACAAGGCCTCTAAATAGCATAAACCATGATATAAATCAGATAAAATTAAAAGAGACTGAACGGCTCTTCAAGGCCGTAGGAACAAGTCGACTGTTATGGACTTGGACCTCGAAATTCGAGTGAATGTGTCTGGTTGCGGTTAAATAGACTATGATCGGGATTGGGCTTTTGGCCCAAAGTTAAGATTATAATATTACATGTGCGTCTGTACCTAGGCTTATTAAGAGCTGACTAAGATTTTTGATGCGTCGACGCTTAAATTTCCGGTCATCTCCGTACCAACAAGGACTAAATGTAGTCAGCCAGATGCGAAGACTTTGTTAAGCCGAATCTAGATTTCAGACACAAAGGCTGGTATATAAAGCATCATTGATAAATGTTATCATTTGCATAGCAATGCGTATTGCAATTATACAGAAAAAACTGGGTAGCGGATATCAAACAACCCTGTGGGAAACCATCATTTAAAGAGTTGAGATCGGAACTCACATCTTTTAAGACGACTTCAGTATAGTTTTCCTTCTAAGTGAAGAAATAAGTAAGTCGTACGCGTGATGGTGAGCGACATGCTTGCTTATGCTAAAGGAACCCCCCCCTTTTGCTCCGCGAAGGAAGAGGTAGGGAGGTGAGTAAGAGAGGAAGGGGGGGATGGGCCACCTCGCTCACAGGACGCAACGCGGAAGCAAAAACACTTCTACTTTATGCCGATTTTCTGTGAGGTCGTGGTACTTATCCGGTTTGAGCCGGTCCATTCAACAGCGGGAAGAGTTGCGTGACTCTACCACCGATAAAAGGTTAAATCGAAGCATATAGTTTATCTATTTCCATTATTTATTCTATCAAAGGTACATTAAGAAAAATATAACAACAAGTTGAGTTACAAATTTAGTCTGTCACACAATCATAAATGCAGTATCATCGTCTTCGTCATTTAGTATCAACGTCGCGAATTTAATTTGAAATTATATCGACAAATCTCGACAACTTGTCTTACTTCTATAACGTTTTATTTAGGCAGTAAGATATTTACCCTACGAAAGGGAACGGTAGATTTTGATAGGTATCGTAAGCGGGTAGGACATGAGCAAGCATAAAAGGAATCTAAATCTAAAATTGTCTTCTTAAATTAATAAAAAGTTTTCACGTTCTAAATGGCAAGTGTGATATTCGCGTGAATACGAGTAATCGTTATATTCCTTAGCGTAATTAATTATATTAATTAACAACCATAACATTAAATAAAACCAAAAAAAAAAGCGAGAAAGGCTACAGATAATGGTATAAACGAATGAACGATAACAAATTGATAAATTTAAAAAAAATGTTTATAAGTTTTACTAGAACACCACAGAAAACAAATTAATAAATTGAATTTTTTTAATGTTAATAAGTTTTACTAAAACACCAAAGAATAATTTTATACGAAACTCAAGAAGACAATTTCAGAATAATATCAGAAACATCTTATTACTTAAAAGAACGTCTTAGAGTTTAAGTAAGTTATATATTCTTATTTATCTAATTAACTAATATACCAACTTACCTTGAGTTAACAAAAGTTGGGATGAAATATTAAAATTTGACTGAACTGAACGCTACTCACCGAATCTTGTGTCTCATAAGTAATGCACGCAGACATACGATCACAGACTTTTAAACCGCTGTACGTTATCTACTCTTTTATAATAAGTAACATTATCAATAAAACCTGTTATTGCTTACTATCACTCGTATTAAATAACCAATATAAATAAGGTGTCATCCGTGATTATTATTCTGACATACGAATGTTTACAAATAATCACATTCAATAATTTCCGTTTTTATGTACTCTATGAACTAACTCATATTTTTATTATGTATTATATCGTATAGTTTGTGGTTACTGGTTCGTATGTGTGAAGAAAATTGTTATTCTTGTAATTTATATATTTTTTTTCTACAGGCGTTGTACTTCACATATAAGTTTTTTTTAACTGCCTTCGAGGCCTAGTAACTAGTATAGTAGCCCTAGTCGGTATAGGCCCGCGCTTTACAACACGGAGGTGGTGGGTTCAAATCCCGCGGAGGGCAATGACTTTGTGTTGTTGTTTCTTAGTTAGATTAAAGCATTACAGGCTGATCACTCGATTGCCTGCCACATGATCCATGCGTCGGATAGGCATATAAAAAGTCAGTCCCGTCTTCTTGTCGAGGCCATCTAGCGGTGGCTTGAAGAAGTCGTTATTAAAAGGTCAGTTTAATGTCACCGCCTCTGCGCCTTATCTCTCTCCGGTCGTGTCGGTTATCCGTCCCATCGGGCTTTAAGAGTAAAAGGAAGAGTAAATGCACCTGTGTCTGCCCAAACGCTTGTGCACTATAATACTGCGCACTTGGTTGATCTCTTGTATATCGGCCGCCGTGGCCGGATTCGGTCGGGAGGACATCAGTTGAGTGTTTTAAAGTAGAGATACATTAATTTAGTAGCAGTTAAACTATCTACGTAGTCTATGTCATACGTAGTCTATGTCATTTAAAATGTTCAAAATCCACACATTCCAAAGCATCTGAGTTGTGTTCGGCAACACTTACGTCGGCAAATTGTTCCGAGCCTTTGCCGTGTCCAAAATAGTCGACGATCTAAACCGCTTGGTTCGAGAACATGAAACGTTGACAACAAAAGGGTGGAAGCCAGATTACGGTTCAGACGCATAGTTGTCTTATGATTGGAAAGAGTGTAAGAATTTGTTTAAGTTAGAGGTAAGTTTGAGCTCGCTCCAAAATTATCTCAACAGCACTAGCGGTACTACCATACAAGCCCAAAAGCCCGGCTTGCCTTACTAAGGAGTAAAATTTATAAATCTTAATTAGCACATAATTCCCGCAACGCTCATATTTAAAAATAAATTCTTCGGTACCGCCACTGCTCAAAGTTATCGATGAACTATATAGATGTTATGATCGTTAAGAAAAATGTACTGTGCATACAATTTGTTTATTCTCTATTATTCTCCCAACTTTTTAAGTGATCGGTTAAATTGCGGTTAAGTTACATATTTAAATCGTTCGCGATATTATTCCTTAAAACTATACAAGTTTTGATGGAATAGAGGACTGATGTAAACTCACACTTTGCTTAAGTAGGACAGATGATAGAGACCAACACTCTAGCATGTAAACGCGCGCAGTAGATACCGGTCACTCATAATCAGGAAAACCGCGTCACCTGTCATTGAAAATAATTTATCTATACTATTGTAAAATAATATATATAGCAGTTCGATATAGTGTCTGCTTGTTACTGAGAACTCTGACAGAAAATGTCTGAGCAAATGTCGTCGAAACTTATCTTGATACCTTACATCATATTATATTGAGGCTAAATGTATTGAGTAGTAGTAGCTATGTACTTCCTGATTGTTTAAACCTAAAATCTGTAACGAGTTTCGGTTCAGAACTATTTGAGATAACCACTGAAATCCTAGGACAATGTCTACTGGATCATCTAGTGTCAATTAAGTGTATCTTACAAGTACAATACATGTGCATTTATTCAAAAACGTATATGTATGTTTCAAAGTTTGGGAATTATTTATAGAGGAATTGTTTCAAAAATTGCATTATTTGACATTTTAAAATCATATACCATTTCGCGGTAAATTCTTCTGTTGACTCCTTTTTTTATGTCATTTACTTTTTTATTCATTAGGTGCGTGAAAATCATTAGGCGTGTTATTAAATAAACTAATTGATTCTAATATATCAATTTGTTTCATATTGATTTATTCTAATAAACAAATCAATAAAATAGAGAAATATACGTAACAAACATTTAAAAAAAGACAAAAAATAATTAAATATTGAATAAATAAATAAATTAAATCCAGATATTTTATTTACAACCAAACAAGTCTACGAGTTGAAGATAAAAAAGAGGGGAGGAGGGATATAATTATTTAGACTAATTACGTCTATTAACTTTTTTTTTCCAATAAAGTAATCGGTGTACAAGAGCAAAGAAAAAGTAAGTGCACCTGTGTCTAAGGCGGGAATCGGTTGGTAGCGATATTATTGTTATATAACCGCAAAATATAAAATAAAAAAGAAATGATATATATATATACATTTTAGCACAATAGTCTTGATACAAGATTCTATAAATTTATAGGAGTATTCTTGAAAATTGTTAAAAACGCATTGTAGAAATCCAATAAGTTTTATTTATAATTAAGTCCTAATATACATATCTAGGAATTGTTTTATATGTACGTGGTGTTTCCACGAATTACGAATGAGACAATAACTAAACGCGGTAAATCCGCATCCGTCATGTGGATAATTATAACGCAGCTAGCTGTATATTCTCGAAAAAGCGTACTTCTACAATCTCTAACAATATTTTTATTATTTAGAAGTAAGAATACAAAAATTGCCTTATCCATCTGACGTAAATGGATAAGGCAATTTTTGTATTGACTATTCCACTCCTAAGCATCAGAGAAGACCCTTGTTTAATTATATTGTTTTATTTAAAATGAAGACGCCACCCCTTTTTAGGTATATTTTATGTTATTAGGATGTTTTAAGCACAAAATTTCACATAGCCAGATGCCCTTATCCGATGGATTCTCGAGTTTATATTTTCCTCGATAGGATTCAAACACGCGACTCGCAAACCGAAGCCAACCAGAATACCACCGCGGCATGTAGAGTTAATTTTTTTATGGAGTAGACGGGCAAATAATCAAGCGGTTCATCTGATGAAAAGCAATAACCACCGACATTTTCAACGTCCAAGGTTTCGCAAATGCGTTGCCCGCCTTTAAGTTGGATTTTTTTGGAAGAGAAAGGGGGGTATGAATAAAAAAAAAGGAGGAGGCAAAACAGGAAGAAGGGGGCTGATAAAGAAGGGAGGCGGGAGGAGGGCGAGCCACCGGCCATCTCACTCACCGGACGATACGCGGAAGCACAAATACTTCCACTTTGCGCCGATTTTCTGTGAGATCGTATT
>DWHO01003992.1:0-11436 GCA_018247575.1 Eurytides lysithous rurik
AAATAATACTGTATGAGTTGTAAGTGTAAATGGCTTATGCCGTTCTTATACCTATAAATAAATAAATAAATAAATAAGAAGAGAGCTTATTCCTACCTAAAAGGCCGGCAACGCATTTTCAAGTCTTCCGATGTTGCGAATGTCCACGGGCGGCGGTGATCGATTGCCTCCTAATCCATAAAAAAAAATAAAAGATTGTATGCGAAGAAGCGATAAATCTACCATTGGAGGAGCCGCAGTCCGCGCACACGTGGTTGCCGGGCATCGCGCGGACCGCCCGTATTATCGCCCGCTGCAGATCCAGCAGGGAGTGGCCGTCGCCGTCGCCGGCTTGCTGGTGGAAGGCCCTCAACAAAGCGCCCTCCTTGCAGTTCACCAGCACCGACGTCCATGCCCGCTGCTCGTTCTCGTCGTCCGCTTGAAAATGGTACGTGCGGTTGTCTGCGAAGAAAAATCAACGTTTCACTAATGTGACGCATACAATTTTCTTATTTAATGAGCTGTTAAACATGCAAGGCTTAACACTTGAAACTTCCAGCCTATATATGTCCCACTGCTGCACAGGCCTCCTCTATACAAAGGGAATGAGGGCACAGACCGTCACGCAGCCCCACTGCGGATTGGCGGACTTCATATATTTAACTTTTTTATTGTTTCTTAAATATGCAGGCTTCCTTGTGTGTTTGTTTATGTTTTCGTGGTATGTTTTCCTTTACCGGTTAGCACGTGGTAAATCAGCACTTAAAATTGTTAATTATAAATTAACAAATTCATTGGCCGGCACCGGGGTTTGAACTCGGGTTGCTCGAGTTTATTGAATTAAAAACGATCGCCCGGACACTGAGCTACCACTGCTCAACACTTAATTAACTTTTAAAAAATGGTATAAAATAGTAGCCATTTTTTATGGACGAACACTAATGAAATTCTATCTATGCCTTTAGAAGTTTATCGTGATCCCATCGAAGAGATTATCCGACTTCTCACGTTACAACATGAGTCTTAAGCTTATGTCTTTGCTAAGCCTTTTCAAATCACAAAAGTAGACAGATGGTACTCGGTGTTACACGGTATTTACTGTTTAATTGTATAACGTTTTTAAATATTGTAAACAATATAAAACGCACACGAGCGATGTCGGTTATGGGCCGAAGAATGGACATTAGAAAACTTTTACTCTGGATTTTTTCTGCTGAAGACTGTTAATTCAATTTTGCTCTACGCTGCGCTTGGTATCCAAAAAGGAAAAAATTAGGGATTAAAATTAGATTATTTAAAACTATCTCGCTCCAACTTTTAATTTATCGAAGAAACCCAGTAATGTTAGCTTTACTGTACCACTGCTTGCGGTTGCAACTGACAATGGTGAGGAATACCAATGGGTCCTATCACTTTGGAACTAGTAGAAAATGATACAAAAGAAATTAAGACACATAAGTGCAAAGATACGAATGGTATCAGTGTGCCAATAAAACGAAACAGTACTGGAAAATAATTTAAATATACTCTACAATGAAGCGATAAAAATTGCAACGTGCGTTTTTGTTTACTGTTGACTGTACTGTGAGAACATTGCTTGCCTCGATAAACAATGTTCAAACACCAGCGCGGCGTTTGGTTGCTAATTACTTCAAAGAATTACCGCGATTACGAGATTAAATTACGCGCTAAACCAAACCCGACTGGAAATTCTTGTCGCAACGATTGTTTCACTCGTGTTAAATAAGACGGCTGAGGTAGAAGCGCTATTTTTTATTTGTTATTTTGGGAACCCAACTATTATATAAATTTCTGATATCGCATGGTATTTTATTATACCAGTAACACGCGTGTTAGATATCAGACTGTAATTTATGATAATTAATTCATTGACAAAGAGTCGCGGGGCAAATGATGATGTTTTTACATAGGATGGGCGAAACGGAAAGCTCTAATAACGTAATAACTAAGACGTAATTTAGTCCAATTTTCCCTTAAAATTTTATGTTTGTTACGTTTGTTTATAACAGTTTCGGTCTCTATGTTAATAATTAATTTAGATATATTACATACATATCAATAATCGTAATACTTTCTGCATAGCTTAGTAACATGTATTTAATATAGATATCAATATAATATAAATATTCTAAGTGGCCTAGGCCCCGTTTTACAAATCGGAGGTCGGGGGTTCGAACCCCGCTTGGGGTGTTGTTGATTTTTAGTTGGGTTAGTAATATAATCCAAGCGTCGGATGGGCATGTTAGAAAGTCGGTCCAGGCTCGTCGTATGTCGACGCCATCTAGCGGTGGCTTGGAGGATTCTCTACTAAGAGGTCGGTTTAAAGTCAGCACCTCTGCGCCTGATCTCTGACGGGTCGTTTTGGATAACCGTCCCACCAAGCTATGTAAAGTAAAGGAAAAGCGAGTGCACCTGTGTCTACGCAAACGCTTGTGCACTATATTGGCGCAGTTGGCTGATCTGTAGATTAACCGCGGGACCGACATTTTTATTATGTAAAAAGTATTACGATTACTGACGTTGATAAACTTGCCGCTATCTATTTCCTTTTCATATTTTGTTATTTCTCATTAAACAAGTTTAAGATGAATAGCGGTAATAATGAAATCTCATTTCTCCAACCCATTCTCCCCACTCCCCCCTCCCCACCCACGAAACCAGTTGTAACTTAGCTAGACGAAAATAATAAAGCTTTTGTTGTCATTTTCGAAGACGATAAATAACAGATTAAGGGCATGTCTTGAGTTAGGACAAAGAGCGAGTCACATGTGCTTACAGGAAACTAGATCGAAGGATCTCTTGTCCTCCGAGGCGACTTTAATTTGACAGGTGAGGAGGTTGACCCGCGCCGGGGGCTTATTCTCATCGGCGTGGAAAATGTCGAGATAACCCTCCGCGGCGACACGGCACCGGCGTTTCTGCCACACCCGACGAACTTTCCCTTCAGACTTCTTTAACAGATAACCGCTTCTAGTCACGCCATGTTGCTTGTCTCCCTGCAGTTGGTGCAGTGAATATCCACCGACTGATGATGCAACCTGAAAGAGAAAAGAATTGAACTCTCCTAATATGTAGAATAGACACTTGTTTCGAAAAAAGGTTCTTGCATTAAACCTATACGAAACATAAGTAAAAATATTAAAAAAAAGCAATGACAACCGTCTTCATATAAATCTAACAATACCCTCAACATACAATTGTTACTTGTTTTGAGAGATTCTCTGGTGTATCTTCGAACTTCCGAGTCCAATATAAATAAAATTTATATGGGATTAACTCGGCAATAAACTGAAAAATCATTAAAAATCGGTGGAGAGATGTATATATAAAATGCGTAAAATACATAAAAAAAATTTAGATGAATCATCATCCTTTTTCTTAAGGACGGATAAAAATAAATGATTCCGTACAAGTCAGTTGGATATTAGCCTCCAATGAATCGCCTACTTATTAACAGAATTTTATATTGGTTTAATTAACTTCTTTACTAGTAATTAATTTGCGGGAGTTTCGAGGTGGTTAGGTTGGTTAAAGAGAACGACTGATCATTTGCAAATTTTCTAGCAAGCCATTAGAACACAAATGTCGCCCACCGACTGTTCTAAATGAAAACACGGCGTTAAAATACTATTATTTTAACGCCGTGATTTAACGTATAGTATATTTAACGGCGTTATATATACTATATATTGGGCTGTATAATTTATACAAATGTTTAAAACATTTACTACGGAAAATGTTTAAATGAAACTTAAACTTAGAATTACATCGCGTTGCATTCAACTATAATGTGAATAGATAGGATATAAAGCGTTATGGTGAGATTATTATTATCACGTGCGAAACGATATTATACAAAACACACTCCTAATAAAACAAACAAGTGAAATAACAAATATATATACACACACAACGATTATATATATGTAAAATACTTAATATAACAATGTGAATTATAGCTATAGAGTATTAGCTTGAAATAATATTATGTCAAGTAGGTATTGCAATGCAGATACGCGACGAAGTTAATACAAAACAGTGCAGGTACGGTTGATTCCGTCACGCTTAAATGGTGTACATAGAAACATACAAAGTCGTATCCAATTTCTGGCTTCCACTGGAATGACTGGAATGACTGATCGATACAGTTCAAGGGTCGAAGAGGTCGATGCCGTGTCAACGACAAAAGTAGGCATTCGCAATTCTCTATGGAATCGAACGCAAAAATACCGTTCTCTATATATTGAAGACCTAGAATTACACTCGAAATATATGTAGATATATGTAGATACATGAGAAACTTATTTCCATTTTCCATAAATGTTTTTTTTTCCGTAAACCACACGAACAAAGCGTCAGGCACCAGATAAAAATTTCATGAATTAAATATCCTACAAATGGATTTAAAAAGTAATTAACTCTTTTGTAACTGATATGTTATACCTTTTTAATAAGTTTTATAATTGATATTTATATACTTAATAATCGTAATGATTCATCAAAATCAAACTAAATATATATAAGCCTATTTATATTTAGGGTCTGGATATTAAAGTGGAATATGTGAACTAATTATTCTTTGCCCTTTTTAATAAAAGCGTATTTTAAATGAAATTCAGCAGTGAGCGCTCAAGGCACAAATGTAAAATATTCTAATAATAATAATATAACGCAATGCTGTTTAAAAAAAAAAATTAAAATTCATTAACACCTATTATTCTTATGTAAAAGCCATATAACCGTTCGTCGTTGATTTATTTAAATTTTTAATTTGTGTATGTTGTTTGAAATTGCTTCCAGAACTTATAACGTGTGCAGTCAACTTATAACGTGTGCAAAAATCTTGTTAATATAGTTATAAAACAATGTCATTAGACTACGCGTAAAAAAATGTCCAGCAACACCATTACGAATATTTTGAATACCGTACATCTTTCGAATATTAAAACAATGATGTAAGAGTTTACATTTGCTCGACCTTAGTTATTTTTTTATTTTGGAGGGAGAAATTATCACTGCCTTGGGATTAATTAATCAGCACTGCTGAACTAAAATTTGATTGATCTATCGATAAGATTCGATGCCAATGTAATAACATTTAATCATTCTGTTCCGCGTATTGTGATGACAATAATATAATCTGTTTATTTAGGGACGATTATGAATACTTAAATCCCTTAATAGCAGCATTGTTGAATTTGAGATAAATTCTTAAGATCGGTCGGTGACTTGCCTCCCAAAATCTAAAGCCTCAATGGCGTGTCATCACGATCTCGATTAAAAAGACAGTAAAATTATAATTGCTCAAAAAGCATAACAAGATTATCGTTAGAATATTTTTGCAAAGATAAATTAGATGGTATAGAAAGGGTAGATACTTGAATATTTATCATTTTCAGCGGCAACTGTCATCTACTTTAGCGCTAAAGTTTTCGCATCTCTATATATGGTTTGATCACTTACTTCTCTGTCCTGCGGCGCGGCCGCTCGTAACATATTCCTCAATTCGAGCAGCCTCCGCCGCTCGTCGTCCTGCTGCTGCCTTATCTTCTGCAACTGCACGCTCAAGTCCGCCACGTACACGCCGAAGTGCTCGATCGTCTTCAGGCCATCCTGGAAGTAGTTCGTCTGCGCGTGGTAGTATTCGACGAGGTGCTGGAGCAGCTCGATGCCCTTCTTCGTCTTTATCTCGTTGAACTTTATCAGGTACTAGAAAAAATATTCTGTCATCACTCGAACGGTCGATACAAGACAATTCCGAGACGTCCGACGTGGGAATCTTTTCAGTTAACAAATCGGACAGTTGATTAGCGTCAATTTGGAAACAGCGCCGGTAGCGTTTTGAACGCGTGACGCTAACATACGACGAAACCGCAAGAAACGACACGTTTACTATGCTATTGTCCGAGCGTAAGGGAGCGGGATCAGCGCGGGCGCGAATTTGACTGTGAAAACGCATATTACACGGTGTCCTTCCGCGAGTTAAAATTAAACACTATGACGCACGAGCACGCGCGTCCACGCTTTAGCGTATCCAGATTTGTCTCGGGTTGTGCAATAATAATAATGATGGCGGATCGCGACCTTGCCCAACTCCGCTGGCGACTCGCCGGCTAAACGAGCGGGCGATACCAAATCACTTATGCCCGATGCCGTGTGTGATTCCCATTGTGTAAATCGATATATCAAAAACGACTGTGACAGAATTATGTTTAACGATGAAATATCAGCAGTAACAACGAAAAATAAAGCTAAGTATTTGGAAGTATAGATTGCTTATGGGCTTTCTTATTAAATCTAAGGTGTTCTAACTCTTGCAATGATAAAGTGGCATTTTGAAACAAAAAAATAGATGAAAAATTACCCACAATGGCTAAGCTATCAATGAATACTTTCACTAATTTTGAAAATATAAATTTTTGTTTTTTGTGTTCTCACCAGACCAGACCATTTCAATTACGTATAAAGTATTTTTATTTAACCTCCGATATGATGAAATTGTATAAAAATTATTTTAATTCAATTTGCATAAATAAAAAGAAAATAGCAATCGCCGAGAGATCGAATTTCGCCTAAGAAATCTGTTTCAATAATATTTGTATACCTCTTTATTCATAACATAGTCGATAATATAAACGAAAACAATGACATTTATCTAATTTATTCTATTTATTATATATCATATTGTAAAATTTAGCGATTATCCAAAATATTAACTTTGCAAAATTTCACCGTTCTCGCGCAGTAGATTAGAAAAGGTAATTAAAGTTTTCTCTACGTATTAATAATATATCTTTTTATTTACTGCCTACATACTATGTTAATTATTCATCCTTGTTCTGACTTTGTAAATGTAATTGCTTTCAATGTTTCGAGAATTCTGTGGAGTTCTAAAGCGATTCGGGGCGAATCATCAATTCTATACGGGTCTGATGTGACGAAAACAACATAAAACCAATACGCCGTTAGACGGACCGAGTAAATTGAAACCAACCGTGCGATTTAACAATAGCATTTTTGAACAGCCTGCGCTCAGCGGTATGGACACAATGGATTGTGAAGTATGCTTTTTAAGATTACTTGATGAAGCGTTCTCTACCGACTTTATTAACTAAGACTATAAGAGGCGATAACGTCATTTTCGAGGTATTAATAGGTAATATATTCTTTTTTGATTAAAAAGTGGATTGACATATCGGAAAAGCTAGACACACAATTTGTATTAAAACACATGCACATGTTCATTTATTTTTTCTACTTTTTTTATTTTAACTGTTATATTTTATTTACTGAGGTTAGACGACTAAATATTATATTTTACTGTGGCTGTAATACTGTCAACTTTTAATTATTTATTACTCCCTCGATATACTCAAGAGATGCTAAAACAGAGATGTTAGTGTAAATGTTGCTTGATTTGAATTCTATAACCCCAAGCTGATGTTAAAGATGTCGTAAATTAGTTATATGCATTAATATGTACTTAGAATTAGGACGAATCACTTGATTTATGTTTTTTTCGCTGCAGAATAATCATTATAAAAAGGTACGGGCTGTCACTAAAATAATGTTTTAGTTCTAGCAATAGTTTTTGATGTTCCGTTTTCGGCGATTTAACTTTCGCTATCTCTTCTTACTTGTTTACTTTTATGAATTTCAGTGATGAGAAAACAAGTCGTGTGTCTATGGTTAACGACACGCTTAAATATAACACAGACGTAAAACGTAACGGTGTGATAAGAACTTTGAAGAATTAACTGATTGCTCAAAAGATTGATATAGGCATTAAAAATACATTAATAATATTTATGGTTGTAGGGTGACGGAGCTCCCACTACTTTTTAATGGGCCTCGAACCGGGTAAATACCACAACCTCACAGAAAATCGGCGTAATAGAAGTGTTTGCACTTGCGTTTAGTCTTTTGTCCTTTCTCTTTGTTTCCCTACCCTTTCCTGCCTTTCCCTTGCAAAAATTCTCAAATTAAAAGGCCGGCAACACATTTGCAAAACGTTCGACGTTGCAAAGGTCCATAAGCAGTGGTTATTGCTTTCAATCAGACGAGCCGCTGACTCGCTTGCCTACCTATTCCTTAAAAAAGTACAGCCAAAACTTTTTTAATCCAAAAAATGTACTTAATTAGTATGTTAAAAACTATTTTGAAACTGAATTCAGATTTCATAGAAAATTTTCAAATATGATATTAGAAGATAATTTTAAACGTTTGCAATAGATTTATTTTTATTATATTATTACAATAAAAAAAAAAACAAACGACAATCCTGAACACTGTAACGCTTGCACATAGCGATATAAAAACCGTGCCGCGTTAACAAAACCATAGTGCGATGCGCGGAATGCGAAAGATGGTACAACTCTATAAACATAAATTATACTTTAACCCTTTAAATACTAAATTATTTGAAGACTTTCTTGCCGATGGAATGGAAAGATAAGTGGAATCAAATTTATTTGCAACTGTAAGATGTCATAAATAAACGTCAGGCAATTGTTTGCGATCATCGCTTGCTTATAAACTTCAGATGACGAGTCATACTAGTCCACCGTATCTTCGCTCAAGTAATAATAATGTCCTACCGATCAAACCGAATGGCCGATCTGCAAGAGATTAGCCAAGTGTGCTGGATATATTATAGTGCACAAGCGATTGCACAGGCACAGGTGCACTCACTCTTCCCTTACTCTCATAGCCCGATGGGACAGATAACCGACAGAACCGGAGAGAGATCAAGCGCAGATGCGGTGAAATTAAAGAGATCTCTTAGTAACGACTTCTCCGAGTCATCGCTTGCTTGTGTAAGCAGATGACGAGTCTCACTCGTCTAATGTATCCAAAGGGTTTTTAAATATATCTCGGTAGCAACTGAGGCGATTTAGAAAAAATAAAGCGTATTTTATTCAAATAGATCTTCACAGACTATAATAAGTTAGTATAGTCAAATAAAAGTAAGTAAAGTTTCAGAGAAGAAATTGCTACGCACTTTTATCGACAATGCAATTGTTGTCATTACAAATTTCATTTCATTTCATAAACGGGATGAAGTCATGAATTGTCCAACGAAAGAATTATTATATCATTATATAGTATAACAGAAATTTATTTTAAATATAACAAAGGTGGATTTGAACTTTCATCCATTATTCAAATAACTTTTAGATATTGCATTAACAATACTTGTTGCACGGAATAAACATTTATGGAGACGGTAAATTATTTTAATTTCCAATTGAAACGTGTTCCCTTTGTCATTACGTACTAAATAGTCAGATCAGTTATATTTCGTTTTGTCGCATCATCTTTGTCGGAATGGAAATTTTACAAAGATTACGAATGCAAGTTCCCGCAGCGACACGTCTTCATTGAAATCGATACAGTTCAATAGTTGAATATTCCAGCTTGCGTAACAGGTGTTTTACAATTATTAAATATACTATGTGAATATCAAAATGAAATAAATAGCACACATCAATTGCTACATAAAAGAGAGCTTATCACAAGCGCCCTGTGCCGGACGAAATGTATATTATTCATTTGATAACGCTTTAAATCGTCTGTTCATTTTATATTATCATGGCCATTAAAATCGACCACAGCGACATTAGAACCGAGTTTATTAATTTACAAAAAAATTATCTCAAATCACTGAAACAATATAAATGCAATGAATTAAGATAAGTGTTCTAATATCATATTGTTCAGCGACTAAATTTTTTTTACCGTTGGTAAATTTCTTCTTCTTTCGAATCCTTCAGGTCGTTTCTGAGTGTGCGCCAAACACAATTTTAAGTTAAATATTTGAACAAAACGGTTTCGGTAAGTTGGAATATGATTTTGTGTGCAATAACGAGATACTGACTCAAGCGGACGTTACAGATAATTTTCCGTAAATAACGGAGTTGGCTATAACTATTATAGTATGATGACAAATAGAATGTAGTAGGATTCATTATTTATAAACGTTCAACAGCCGTCGCGGTTACGGTCCGCACACATTGTCGGCTAAAGGGTTGACCCTTAGCCGACAATCCCTAATTCTCTCAACTTACACATGTCCTCGTAAAAAAAACTCCCATCCCTATTCACAACATGATGTGCTGCAGCCATTAAGCAGGCTGATTCTGCTTGTCCATTGCTCGGGCAGATAATCGAAAATTAACTCAGTTAACGCTCACCGGTGGCAGAGGTAGCCCTAGGGCTATCTTACGGTGACCACGGCGGTGGTGTGGATGGTATCCAGGCGGTATGGATGGTACCTGGAGGTTTGTCGCGTTGTTCGATTGTTGTTAGAGTCAAGCATTACTCTCAAATCCTTAGTGGTTATAGAGAGTAGTGAAGCCTAACTTCAGGCGCCAGATTCGTCAATAAGTGTCACAAAAATTATTTTTTAAGACATTAACCCAAAATGAAATTGCTTCGAACCAAAAAAAAAACTGCACTGCTTTGCACTCTTCGCCTAGACATCAGATGTTCTACCTCTATGTCCAGCAATTAGGCTGGACACAACACAAACCTACACATTACAATTCAGCGTTGAAATAAATGGCACTACAGTGGCACAACTCCAGACAGACACTACAAAAGAATCCTACCCTCTTTTTGTAAGTGTATCTTTATTAAGTTTAGGATATTTTTCAACCAAAATGCTTAAATAATTGACGGCAATTAAAATGACTTTATAATGCATGAACGTTTTAAATCCGGCGTGCGTCACCAATGCAGTGGGCAGAATAATCATGCATGTGGGCCGATTGCGCAACTCATTTGCGAACACTTATCATTATTTATTCACGTAACTGCCAAATATGCGCATGTCGAGTGGAAGAGGTACATTGCATCGCACGGATCTTTTGTTGCACGCAATATTTTTTGCCAGACGTCGGGGCTGTCACGATCATTAGCCGTAATTGTTACAAGGCAACCTAATGCAGAGGCTAGGAGAGTTGCCAGATGTTCGTCAAAATGTTAGACGGATTTAAAATTGCGCGTTTAAAACTAGATGATTGACATAACTGACTAATTTATGTACATTAAGTTTTTTAGGTTCCGAAGGTATAAAATAAGCCCTATCTGACATGGTTTCTTATCGACTAAACAGATGAAAATCAATATGTATAGACTGAGTCACTCGTTCACAGTTTATCCTAATTATGTATGATATAAATAAAACGATACATAATTTTAGCAAGAGACCGCGCCAACCTCCTGGTACCTCCTTTACCTTCCTAAATTCTTTTTTAGGTCGAATATAATTATTATGTTTACATTTATATTATCATACCTTTCCATCCCTAATCCCATATCAGGTGTAAGACACATTTTTGACGGCGTTTACGTAATAAACTGCCTCCGTGGCCTAGTGGTATAGGCCCGCGCTTTACAAAACGGAGGTCGTGGGTTCGAATCCCGCGGAGGGCA
>DWHO01003993.1:0-11433 GCA_018247575.1 Eurytides lysithous rurik
TATATCAAAGCCGTGTTATATCATAGCCCTGTACAAAAACACCGTGTAAAAACAGAATTAGGTGTATTTAGGTCAGTTGACATGATTTTGAGGGTCGAGGTTCAATTCTAACTAGGGACACAATTTTTGTATGAACTACAGACAATTATTCTGATTGTGGGCGTTAGTCCATCGGAGTCCATCGGACCTATGTAAAACTTCCTTGTTACATGACATATTAACATGTTAAAGTAGCAGGAGATTTTAGAAAACACAAATTATTTAATTTATATAAAGAAACTTTTTTTTTAGTTACTGTTAAAGTCTCTTTGAGTTATTGTTAAGTTCTTTCAAGTTATTGGCCCTTTATTAAGTTACTTACCTTTTAACGTTACCTTTATTACGTTTTTTATGAAACTAAATGATGAAATCGGTTAGTTTTCCTGATGTTAATCCCTTAATGCACATTTTTTAGTCAATTTAGGTACAAAGACATAAGCAAACGCAAATTCCGAGTATGGCAATAATCTACCATCCAACGTGACAGATACGGACTTAAAATATTTGGATAATTATATTTCTATATTAACCGTGACCCATACGGAGCTGAATATTTTGCGACATATAAAATTACATGATCGTGACGTTCACGGAGCTGCACAATTCTACCGATAAGCGTTTCCCGTATATGTCACGGAGGTGTGCATTAAGCGGTTAAACAACTAGCGTGTCTAAACTGCGTAGCTCTACTCTATGCTCGTCCCCCAAGGTTATAAGATCGTATACCTCTGTGCATGATAAATAGAGAATAGAACACGCTTGCTAGCGATCCGCCCATCGGACCCCAGCTACGCTTTGCCGACCATCCCCATACTCTGGACTCGTGCGTATTTAATGCGTGTCCCCTCCTGACTACTTACTTTGCTTTCACTTCTAACTGGCCTACACAACTCGTGGAAACTTAGATTTGCTTATTTTGAAGAGCATAAATACAATCTGGTAGGATAGAAAACCAGCACTAACCAGATATTAGCTAAAATGGAACTAGTCAGAACGAATTCTAATTATTGCAGTTAGCATCAATTCAAATAACATACATTAATATGGCGTGAAATATTGCCACATTATATATACATACTCGTTGACAAATAAAAAAGTTACCATAGCACTGGCCAAGCTATTAATCTATTATCTACAGAAGGGAAACTATATATTTTTCTGTTGTAATTAAAATGAATCGGGCCGTTGTAAATTTTATTTACTTTAAAGAGAATAAAATAAACACAGTTAAATCACAGCCATTTTATTCCGCTCAGTAACATACATTGATAGTAGAAACTATTACTTCTTTCTTTCCTTAATATAATTATATACGTCATTACAGTTTATGCATGATATACGAGTATTTATATTTGAATATAAGTACTCTTATAACTGTTACTTTAATCGCTTTGCAGCAACATTTATAATCTCTATTCACATTAGTAAGCTCTGACAACGACCTATAAACTTTTAAAATGTAATTTAGTATATTTTTTTTTTAATTTAACTGTTATATAAAGCATTCCTTTAAAAAGTTTTCTCTCGATGTAACAACGTCCCGCGTCAGTTCGACGAATTTTTCGTAGTCGCAGAAGATGTCGTCTCCACAATCTGCTATCGGAAGAGCGACGCCTGGGTCACCAGCGGTCGCAGCATAAATTGCCTGTAACAAGATACGGTACCATTCATAACGCATCTACTGTTAACCGCGATTTCGATTTAAATTCCGAAATTGTTTTTTTTTTTCTTCTATGTTCTCATTTCGAAAAAATAAGTTGAAATAAATGAATGAATCTGGTCTTCGAAAAATAACTCGAAATTTAAATGTTTTCTTTTTAATACATTTAAATTGTATTTAAAATATTATACCAGGAAGCCGTATTGAGTGGTATTCGGCCTTCTTCTCAGTTCCAACGAAAAAGTAGACCCGTATTTCGGCTGATGCGGCTCGAACACCCTGGCGGCTGCCATCAATCCAGCTACATTATTTTCGTGGGCGGAGTATAGACGAAGCTTTGGCTGTTCCATGTCGCCAGCAATGGCTGCTCTCGTTGCGTTCAATATATCCCCTAAGAGTACACCTGCGAAAATTTAATTACTTAACGTGCTAGAATATTCCTTACGAATACGTTTCAAGGGGATTGATGCTTTAAAAAAATTTGTCATTTACCAGACGCTAATCTTATAAGATCGTTATCATAAAATTCTATAGCGTATTCAATTTTGGTCATCTCTTTTATCTTTGGCATTACATTCTGCGCCCATTTCGGTGGTTTAACTCCAACGTTTTCCTTAAACATTAAATAGTATTAAATTTCGATGTAATTAATAATATAACGATGTAAGCTTTAAACATACCAATGTTTGAAATAAATTATCCAGGAAAAAAACGTCCTCGGTCGTCGTTATATTAGTACCAGTTTTTTCGCTCAAATAAGTGAAAAAACTCTGGTAAGGCTCCAGCCATTTTTTTATCTCTGGTACTTCGTTGATGCTACTTTTCAACTTTGAGTAACGAGGACAGTTATACCAATACAAAAGCTGTAAATAATAATTTGACATGAAAATAAACATTCATTACTATTAAAACAATTTATTTTTTTTACTTTATTTAATCATCGATTTTTATCTCTCAATTGTTATAATTGCATCGACTACAGTCCTTGTAAATATCAACTATTTATTTTGGTCTAATCAATGCAAAACGTCACTGTCAAGATCAAACAGGCTGACAAAACATTATTTAATACATTATCATAAGAATAAAAAATACAACTAATATAATAATATAACCAATATAGTAGTAATATTAATATTACTAAACTGGTTTTATAAATTTACAATTTGCTTTAAAGCTTGGAAGGTCTTTGAAAAACATTTTAGATTGACGGTAATCCGATAAAAAAAATTGATCCTTCTTAAGTAAAGCGTATTAAACAAATGCCGTCTCTGTCTTAAACCGATTTTTAAACATATTCTCTTCTACGCCTATTTTATAAAGTTTTTATTTAGTTTTCATTTGTCTGTCAAGCCCAGCTTTAACTTCGCTCTAGCCGCCGAATGTACTATCTCTGCTAACAGGAACCAAACGAACAATCAGGGTTGATGTTTTTAACACTACTATATCGGTATGCGCAACCAGTGGAGGTTGGACCTCCACTGGTTGCGCATACCTTGCCCAAGAGACGTACAAACTAAGGTTTCATTTACAACAAATAACCTCTTTCCGAATCTTTTGTTTTATATGTGAACTAACTTGATTGCCAAAGACCTAATTCACCTGACGTTAAGCGATTATCAATAATCCTCGACACCTGTGGGGATGCATCGCAGTTTCTCTTTACCAGAAGAAATGGTACTAACCAGATAACTTGCAAATATACAAATGCTTACTATGTTACTAATATTATAAATCGAAAAGCGTATTTAGTGAAACGGATTGACGGATGAATTACTATTTATTTTTTGCAAAGATTTAGAATAAAACGAACAATACATCAAGTTTGTTTATTTTGAAAAAAGCCTTAAAAGAAGGTATATCTGTGTCGCAGAGATTTTCATCAATATATAAAATCACGGGCATATAATAAAAAGGGTCGGAACAGCTATTTGTTGAACATGCAAATGTTTTTTCGTTTTTTTTTATGGAATCGTTTAGAAATCGAAAAAAACAACAATACATAAAAAAACATATTTTATACCCCACTATTGGCTATTGTGCGCACGGAGACGGGTCGGAATTTAAAAAGTTTATGTTAAATAGAATAGCAGAAAGCAAAACTTTAATATGATATTTGTTAAAAATAAATTAAATTAGATAAGAGAAAGTATTCATTGTTTACGTTTAAACTAACAATGTAGAATAATTTGTGAATGACATATTAAAAAAATTAAAATAATAAAATTATTTTAAAAATGATACCGAATCTTTGCCTTGAAACGTCTAACAAACTAATCATCTTATTCTTATCTAACTTTTAATAACCTTATTCCATATGGAGTATTCTTCACGTTTACTTACGTCGTCGGTCTGGTATTCCAGAGTGTAGTATGGGACTGGTTGCCAATTTAGTGCAGGGTTCCATCTTTGAGGTGGAAGCGGTGGGTATAACGCAGCCATAGCGGTCAAAGCTGTCATCTTGGTACGATCGTAGTCTGTGGTCCGTATTTTTATCTCGTCGGGTAAATACAACGAGGAAATAAAATTGTGGTAACGTTCCTTCAGAAACTCCCCAACCTTGTAGCCTCGCTGTTTACCTTTCTAATGATTAAAGCGTCTATTATTATCGATAAGGAAAATGTAGTTTGGTTAAAACACGACAAACAAAGCCAAAGTAAATGTAGATCTATGTACTTTGTATTTTACAAATAGTTATTACTTTCATATTTATTTTTTAATATTAAATTTGAAATTTGTTCACACACTAAAATTTAATAAAATCAAGTACAAAATAAATATAACAGACAAATAATAGCGTGAACATTATGTAATATTAGTATTTTATTATAATATCTTGAAATCTGCCTCATGTCATTCTCAATAATACGAATTATCTATCTATATATATATATATAGAAATTTATGTTTGTCTGTATGTCATCGATGAACTCAAAAACTAATGGACCGATTATTATGAAAATTGGTATATATATGTATTTTTCCACGGAGAAGATTTGTATAATATGCTCGTAGATGTAACTCGCCACGAGGTGGCGCTGCAGAATATTTTAGTTGTTGGCGTAGCAACGCGCGCCGGGTACAGCTAGTGACATATAAAAGAAATGTTCCAAAAGTTTTATTTTTAGTATTACTTAATAATGTCTCCTAGCTAACAAATTACAAAGCAAAATTTATGTTCTTTACGTCTAACACGTCTGTGTGGCATAAACATTAATTGCTATGTGAATATTAAATGCTAAATTGCTCAGCGTTACTAAATCAACTAA
Source organism: Eurytides lysithous rurik (assembly GCA_018247575.1). Classification (NCBI taxonomy): domain Eukaryota; kingdom Metazoa; phylum Arthropoda; class Insecta; order Lepidoptera; family Papilionidae; genus Eurytides; species Eurytides lysithous. Next base: position 4,969 of record DWHO01003993.1, read on the forward strand.
GTTAGTACTGCTCACGAATAATTATCGAAAAAAGCAATTTGTGAGTTCTGTTACAATGATGTTAATGCAGCAATTATCTATTTTACTGTTATTTTATTACCACTTCATTAATTTGTAATAATATTTAGTATTATTAATTTTAACTCACGTTCGTTAATGCTTTCTTTCCAAAGGGGAAAAAAATATTATCCTTCTTTTCATCGGCCGGAAACTTATCCAGTTCTTCTTGATCAGGCGTTCTGTCACCATGGCGGAATACCTGTCGAAGTTCCTTATTTTCAATAAAAATAGTTTTTTTCTTTATATTAAACTAAAAGTACTAGAAATTCCCTGTCATGCGATAACAAGTATGTGTAGACTTCTACAGTGTTTACTCAGATAGACCAATATTATTCCATCTTCATTGAAATAAATTTCGCTTTGCTTTCACATTAAATAATAAAATCTTAGGGATTTTTTCAACTATTGACCATACGCTGTATACCGTATATTAAATTTGTCCAGATGTAATACTGAGTACGTTCGATACGCTCAGGCGTAACCGTCCCCGTCCATATAGTCCATATACCTGCGTCTAATCACCGATTAACAAATTGCACGGCGTATGATAGACGAGAGCGTCCAATTGAGGGTCCCGGGCATACGTACCGTGAAAACTAGCACCGGTTCGCTGTCAAACGCGTCACTGCGCCCAACGTCCAGCTTGTCATCCGACTCGATCATCGCCGCCGACTTGTATGCCTTCGCACAATCACCGCCCGCGATCCCAATAGCCACAACCACCACCGCGAACACCCACCCCATTATGAAACGGTCTTATGCGACGGGCAGCGATACGCCTCTTATCGGCATTGCGTACTCGCGATCGCGTGCCAATTTGGACTGCAGCGCTCGGTGCCTCAGCTCCATTTATATATACATAGATACAATACGCCGAGAGGGATTCGCTGAATAAACGGACGACTCTATAACGTCTCGATCGACTCGTTTTCAAATTCGTATAACACACGTACTTGATCTTATGTGTTATATTACGCTCTTTCTACATTTTTCCCACCTACTGAAGAATGTGTGGAAATTCAAATTGCAGCGTGTTTTCTTCCTTTAAATCTTACGTACAGGTAATTTCTTAGATTTCACAATTCTAGACCAAATTTTTTTTTTATTACTATTAAATATAGATATCTCACAGTGTTATTCAACTGTGTCAGATTCTTTTTTAGTATTTACTATCTAGTTATTTTTAAGTAAACAAATTCAAATAAGTCTAAACTTTAATCTGGACGACTTACACTTGTTATTCGCAGTAACATATTAGTATCGTTGCACCCAAGAGATTTATTTACATATAATTATAATTATAAGTTTTTATGATGTTAAATTATATCAATCTTATTTTTGAGTTAAAACTACCAAAGCGAAAACTATTGTTGCTTTAATACAACAATTAAATACAATTCCCTAAAGATATTCCTTCGCAGTGTTATTTTGAACAAAGGCTATTATTATGTGGGAGGTGGTAGGGTTTTTGTATGTATTTCAGTTTTGACCCTATTTGTTTATACTACGAACTATTTAAGGTCAAAAATATGTATCCTTACAAAAAACCACTTTTCAATCAACTCAAAATCGTAAATAAACAATTAGCTATTAATTTTAAAAAAAGCCGTAAAAGAAGAATTATATACGTTGTAGTCAAAATTTTTGTACGCTACAGATAATTACTTAAATAAAAGATTAATTACTAAAAAAGCTTAATAAATTATTATATTCACTTTATAAATATTAATATATTTTTTAATACTTAACTACGCTCAGCAATACATACATAACTGTTCCAGATTTTATTAATACAAGCCTTATTATCTAAAAGAGATAAATATGAAGGAAGACGAGGCCAATTCAAGAACAAATTGTTAGTTCAGTTGGGGACTTTATTGTTGGTCTGTTCTTAAATGTTTACACCATCGATTCAAGGTCAAAAATATGTATCTTTTCAAACAACTGTGATAAATGATTACCTATTCGTCCACTACTAGCCTATTCTACCTTTCAATCCGGTTACACCTCAAATTTATTCATGGCACAGTGATCTATTGGTAGGCTATTTAAGGTGAACGCCGACATCCGTGCCGCTGCTCATAACTTGCTCAATCTATAGTTTTTCCACACGTCTGCATAAATGCAAATAAGACAACTGGTTTTTCACACGTCAAATTGTCATATCAAGTTCGTGTAAAATTAGTGTGATAATTATATTCAAATTCACATAAATACAACTAATACCAAAAATAATAGTATTTAGTTATGATGCAACATCAGCAGTTTCCGGGTGTTGCAAAAATAAATGTTTTCAAAATGTATTTGTCAGCGTGTCCTTTAAAGCAACAAGTAAGGATTAGTTCGATTTTTGGTATATTACTCCAAATATTATGTAACTTTGGTATATGTTTATTGCGGAATAATGGAAAAGCCTGAAAACAGAATACCTGCCTGTAAATCTAGCAAGCTGTAAAACAAATGTATAGAAAAGCCTCCGAAAATTTCAACTGTTCATCCAACTCAAATGTCTAGAATACGTGTGACCAATTCAAACATTACCTGTTTTAGAATAAATTAGACTCACAATCATTACATATGAAAATTAAATATACAGATTTAGTTCTTCTTCCAACATTATTTTTTTTTGGTTACTTTTTGACGAAACATAAGACGTATAGACAAAGAAATATTTCTGCTCTTTGTATAAGAGTTGATTGTATAAAACGATGTTTAAATTTCGATATCAATTAAATTTGTCTATTGTTACGGAAACAGGTCATGGTTCGATAATTTTTTTTTTGTACCTTTTTTAGTGTTATCGTACCCGCATGTTGTCATTTTGTTCTCATTCGTTTTACTAATATTTGCATATGTATCAAACAACAAAAGAGCAAATTCTTGACCTCTCCAGCATACTTTTATATTTTACATGTTTACAATACGGTGTTATCTTTATCGTATATCTGCATTGGCCTTTGAAAAAGCCTTTGGCCGTTGTTTACTACAAAAACTTGAAGTGATGTTACAATTCATGCAACGAATGTAACACTACCTGAATATGTTTTGAATATTTGATTTGTATAGTTATATTAACTTGATCTATTTTTTAAGACCTAATGAACTAAGAATCGTAAGATTAGGACCATTGAGGAAAGTACGTAGCATGCATAGCCCTATGGGACGGATAACCGACACGACCGGAGAGAGCGCAGAGGCTGTGACATTATACCGACCCGTTATTGACGACTTCTGTAAGCCACCGCTAGATAGCATCGATAAGAAGCCGGGACTGACTTTTTACATACCCATCCAACGCATGGATCATCTTACTTTTCAGGCAATCGGGTGATCAGCCCGTAATGCCCAAACCAAACTAAGAACAACAATATAAAGTCATTGCCCTCCGCGCGATTCGAATCCACGACCTCCGATTTGTAAAGCGCGGGCCTATATCACTAGACCACGGAAGCAGGATATACAGCCAAAAGAATTGAGCACCCTATAAATTTTGCACGTATACGAAATGAGGATTAACTATTTGGTCCCTAAGAAGACATAAAAAATATTAAAACAGACCATAATTACACACATGTGCCGAAATATATATTTTTTTTATTTTAACATTTTTCTAATTATTTATTAGTTCGCTGCTTTCGCTCGTAGTGTACCTATGCAATGATCTAGTATGCTATTACTTTATTGGTTTTTTACATTTACTGAATTCTTGTCAATATGCTCAAAAGAAACGTGTGCAAATTTGACTTTTGCACAGGAAAGGGAAATCACAAGTAGAGATTTTAAAAGCTGTGAAATGTTCGCGCTGATTTGTGCCATTGCACACATTGTTCATTGATTCTCTGCCACCAGATCACATGATAATAGCCCCAGAAGCATACATTCACATCATTAAAAATAGAAAAACAACTTCTTCAAATCTCGATACCTAGTTTTGAAGTAATTAATAGACCGATTTCTATTCAAACCGTCCGTAGAAGACTTCAGCAAGCTGGTTTTAAAGGTAAAAGGTTTTATAGAGCCAAGAAAAAAACCCTGACTCTATAAAACAAAAAGCCGCGGTATGAGTGGGCCCTAAAACACTTAAATTTCACCGAAGAAGATAAACGCCAATCACGACGTCGTAACGCCTTGTCTTCCTTACACTTGTTGGCTTGTTACGGGGCTTGCCTTTTGCATCTCTTTTCATAGAAATTGGATAAAATTCGTACAAAAAATTGTAACCGTAAAAGGAAATTTTAAGGTGGAAACAAGCCGAGCTTTCGGTGTGAAGTTAGTAAAAGTCAAATATAGCTTCGCGCGCTATTGATATTTAGACTATTGCGCAATGACAAATGATTGTTTCTATGTTCACGTTAATTTTGTTTATGGTTATAATTGAGCAAATGACAGCGCGTTACAGTAAATTTTATGTTAATTTGCTTTAATTACTTATTAGTTTATAATCAGTAATAAGTTTTAAAGTGGTGGGATGTATTTCTTACGAAGTATTGAGATGTGTGAACTCCTCAATTGGACAAGGAAAGGTAAAAACTTTAAATTTTGTAGAAAAAAGTGATCTAATAATGTCTCGTAGAGCATAAGAAAAGAAAAGAAGAAGAATAGTTTAGTGTTGTATGACGGACTCTAGTGTTGACGAAATGTTCGTATGTGAAAGCTGTATGAACTCTACTTAATACATAAATATCCTTGAATAGAGTTGAAGCCCTCATTTTCAAAACTTTGGCGATACGAACACAGTTAAATTCCAACAGAATAACGCGCTATATCATAATCAGCCCGCACGATAGAATGATTCAGAGAAAACTTAATTAAGTTTCTTGAGTGGCCTAAACAGTTTCCAGACCTGAACGCCATAGAACATTTATGTATTTTATTAAATCAAAGACAGACGCCACACTATAAACACCAAAGAAGAGCTAAAACTATGTCAGATTCTCTGCTGAAAAATACAACCTGTTTTAAATTGTTTTAATTTACTGTATTGTAACAGTCCTTTTTAATGTAATGATATTATAGATGCTCAATACTTTTGGCCAAAGATGTATGCACCCCTAGTTGACGAGTGTAGCGCAGGTACGACATAATTGACGAGTGATGATTGAATGGTGTCTTGAGATCTTTAAATTGTGCGACTCTGTAAAGCTTCATCAGGATATCAAATCGTAAATTTTTGCGTATGTTAAGATTCCGCGAATTGGAGAGACCAGATAAAGTTGTGGGGATCGTCCTCACTATTATAAAAATTTTGTTGTACTATAACACCTCTACCACTACCTGTTAAACAATCGACTGTTTACAACTAACCGGTTGCTGTGGTGAGAACCGCCGCAGAATCCCCAGCGTGAACACAGCGTGTTTGCCGTACGAGGGCGCACTACGGTGTCTAATATGTGTGTCCCAAGTGTGTGTTTAGTGTTACTTGATGGGATCCTCTAAGTCCGGAGTAGCTTTGCCGGTTTCCTGTTGTTCTTAAGGATAAGCATGTCACTCACCACAATGTACTCGAGCAGTCTGAGTTTAAATCCCGGTGCCGGCACCAATGAATTTGTTAATTTATAATTACAAATTGTAAGTGCTGATTTACCACGCGCTCAACAGTGAAGGAAAACATCGTGAGGAAACCTGCACCTTTAAGAATAACAATTAAAAAAAATTAGATATTGGAAGTCTGCCAATCCTCAGTGGGGCCATATGGCGGTCTGCGATCTAATACCCTCTGTATAGAGCAGGTCTGTGCCCAGCAGTGGGACATATAGACTGTTACAATACCATACTGTATACAAAGTCGTGTGCCTGATGGCACAAGACTTTTAATGCCTTCACGTAATCTCCGGAAAAAATCTTGTTTACGATTGGCCAAATTTTTTACCTTTACTTTTACCCCACGTTTTATATACATACAATATAACGCAAAGTGCGATTACGTAACACATTAGTGATTTTACCTTCTTGTTTTCATTCTTTTACTAAATGAAATCAACGACTGTATAATTATTGTTTTATTGCCTGTTTAATTTGCGCATCACATATGTATAATTATTAAAAAAGAACATTAAATACAGTATACATTTAATATCAATTTTTCAAACGACTTTTAAATAGGTAATCTTAATGACTGACTGAGTTAAGCTCGATTTTTTTTCGTCCGCGTGGTGATGCCCGAATGATTTTTTTATATTTTGCATGTAAATAAAAAACCGATGGAATGCGATAATAGAAACTCGGTAATGACATATTCTTGGTATTCTCCGAACACCAAATCCACCGAATACATCCGAATACACCGAATACTACATACTTGCCTAACAACTCAGAGTTTTTTTTTTTAATGGGTTAGGCTGACAAACGAGCAAGCGGCTCACCTGATGGTAAGTGACCACCACCGCCCATGGACATTTGCAGCAA
>DWHO01003994.1:0-11433 GCA_018247575.1 Eurytides lysithous rurik
TATGGGCCGGTAGCTGGAGGGGAGGTTTCTGGGTTTGTTCGGCTTATGGATGCCGATGACTATAGCTTCCTTCCAGGTGTCCGAAAAGGTGCAATTGGAGAGGAGAGCATTAAAAATGGTTGCCAGTAGACAGACGATTGGGCCTGGGAGTTTTTTAAGTACTTTGTTACTGATATTGTGCGGCGCCGGCTTTAATTTTTTAATGATATTTTTGACCCCTGCGGGGGTCTCACTAGACTGAGGGAATTTCCTACTGGTGGTATCACAGCCCTACGGTCGGTTTTGCGGTCCACCTCCGCCAGGTGGGTTCGATCGACATGTGCGCGCGAGGGGCTACATTGGTCTTTGGCTTAATAGTTCTTTCACTGAGGAGTTCTGATGATCATGTCGGCAATACTACTATTCTTATTTGTATTATTATTTATTTTATCTATTTAAGTCGTATTGATGTGTATAAATAAAATACAAATCTTATGGGAAATTAAACAATCGCCACAGACATACGATTCAATAGCCAGTACCGTAGTTACAAAATATTTTTATGGATTGATGGCAAGCGATGCCTGCTACCCATGGATACTTGCAATAATAATAATAACGTCCTCCTGACCGATTCCTGCCACGGCGGTCGATCTACAAGAGCCAAGTGCGCAGGATATATTATAGTGCACAAGCGCTCACTCTTCCTTTTACTCTCATAGCCCGATGGGACGGATAACCTATACGACCGCAGAGAGATAAGGCGCAAAGGCGATGACATTAAACCGACCTCTTAATGACGATTCCTCCAAGCTACCCCGACCGCTAGATGGCGTTGACAAGAAGCTGGGGCCGATTTTTCACATGCCCATCCGACGCATGGATCATCATACTTTTTAGGCAGTCGGACGATCAGCCCGAAATACCTTAATACAACTAAGAAACAGCAACACAAAGTCATTGTCCTCACCGGGACTCGAACCTACGACCTCAGTTATGTAAAGCGCGGGCCTATACCACTAGGCCACGGAGACAGTAACACACGCAATATCGTATGTCTAGAGAATTCGCCACTAGCCTCGGTGGGCTACTGGCGTATAGAGTGATGACACGTACATCCGATAGCAAGCGAGACGCCTTTCCGTAACACCACAGTACCATAGGAGCTCTAAGATGTTATATCTTCGTGCCCAGCAATTATGCGGGAAAGACTGTCCTTCAAACCGGAACATAGAAGTACACATTACATCTTTTATGTTATAGACGGTGTAGATACTTCTAGCCTATGCGGCTTTATAAAGCTTCTCCGGACCATCAATACCGTGAAAAAAGTTTCTACGAGTTGTTTTGTAAACATTACATCGAAGAGCTGCTTGTACAGGGTAAAATGTTAGCATTCATTTACTCTCCGCATCGTAATAAGACGCTGTAAAACGTACAATTAAAGAAATAAGAAGTATCAAGATCAATTTACTCGCTACTTGCAAATGCACGGTGTTCATTGGAACAGTGTCCAATGGAGACGTTCGTATTTTGTTTCACCGAATCAGCATTTCGTCGATTAGGTCCAATGTATTATTAGCGTTCAATGTTAGTTCATTAAACGGATACGTTATATAGCATATAGCGTTCATAACGACAATGACGCTTTGCGAACATCAATGGATCTTTACATATATAATAAACTAATGTAAAAAGCTTAAGCATTTAAGTTTTATTGCACAGACCCATCCGGACTACGACATGGATTGCTGCACTACCCCCGGGCTCATAGATTTTTTTTAAAGTCTCACTACAAGTTAAGATGTTCTTATATATGACCATATAAAAGGACAAAGGAAAAACGCACATACACACACACACATATTGAAAGAAAAAAATCAAAACAAAACATGTGTGTTTGGTAAAAAATATGAAAGCTCTGTTAGCGACCCGCTTTCTTTTTTATTCTCTATTGTTAGTAAATTGAGAAAGCGAAGTTTTCAGTTCGATTCAAATAAAATATAAAACATAGCAGGATTGCAAAGTTCAGCTCTTTTTCATAGAATATTGGTGGGTGGGCGGCCAATACGACTGTTGCAAAACGATTTCCTGTGACAAATTCTCTGCTCGCTGGCCGCCACTGGGCTATATTTATCTCACAGAGAGAATGAACTCACAATGCGCAAACAAACGTCCATGATTAAGGAAACAAGGTTTAAAAAATAAAAATTCTGAATTCAAAAATTGAGTTCGTTTTACATTTTTTTATTTTATACGGTATTCACGATACAAAAAAAATCATTCGAAACGTGAAACACTAATAAAAACGGCCTATTATCGTTTATGAAAAATAAATGCAGAATTTTTATCTTATTTATATCGTACTGATATACTTTTAGTTTACGTAAAGCTTTTAAAGGTTAAAAAAGCTTTTCACAACTGCGCGCAATCCACCATGGGCATCATTTAAGAAAAGCAACATAAAATTTGGAAGACGTTTGAGTTTTTAGACTCTTTTTTTTCTTCCTAATTAAACTGAAATGCATCAATTAAATTTAATTATAGAATTATTATTTAAAGAGACTGCATTAACATTAAGTGTCATCCACCACAACTTCAAAAAAATTAATATGAATTTGAATGAATGAATAATAAGTATTTAACTAACGATTGAAATTTTGAACAAGACGTAGAAATATATAGAATGTGAACTAATATTAAGCATTGTAAAGGGCGGACATACAAGTTGTCATATTCACATAGGGCTTTGAAAAAATTATGCGATAATTGAACATATAAGAAAGTGTTAAGTGTTGAAATCCAGATTTACTTTTTTTTAATGATAGACGATAGGACAACTAATTAACCTTTTGTAAAGGCAATTGGTAAATATACAAATACGTAGTGTAATGCTATGTAACGTCTGACTCATCAGCGTGCTGTCATAGACTCCCGATCATATTTATAGAATTGCAAGCCGCTGCTACTATTTGATTTCGATTGTAGCCACTCGGATTACGCGTCTTTATGATAACGTCGGCAAAACAGTCTGACTTTGGTGCATGTCATAAAACAAGTTGTGTACGAACAATGATAGAGTCAGCTAAAAAGTGAAATTGACCGACGGGTCATTTATATCGCATGTGATGGTGTGTGATTATCGCCGCCCATGGACATTTGCCTTATTACAAAACTAGCCAACGCGTTGCCAGCCTTTAAGGGGGGAGTGAAAGAGGAGGAGAGAGATAGCGGAAAAGGGGAAGGGATGAAGAAAGTGATAGGGCGTGAGATATAGAAGAAAGGGAGAGGAGGGTGCGGGCACCGGCTACCTCACTGACCGGACAAAACATGGAAGCAAAAACACTTCCACTTTACGCCGATTTTCTCTGACGTCGTGGTACTTATCCGGTTCGAGCCGGCCCATTTAGCAGCGGGAGCAGCTGCGTGGCTCTACCACTTTATAGTTTCACACAAAAACCTTCAGTCTCTATTGGGTTTTAGTTTCTTTTCCCTTCTATCCCGGTTTTACAAACGCCGTCCCTTTTATAACATAGTCTTACAATAGAGATGAAATAGGTGAGAAAATCTTTTTGTTCTTAGACAATCTATGCTCTAATTATTATGTTTGACAATTTTCATGACAAAATTGTTTAAACGGTCGTAGAGGTCATGTGAAGGTGAAATAAGAACGATTAAGCCTAAGCCGCCCGCGCGATTTGTTAGTCACGGAACTGACGTCTGGAAAAATAATTAATATTAAAACCAAACTGCGTTGATAAAATCAACAACCAATCAGCTTCACTGGTGGACCAGCTCTACCAAGACTTGCGTAAATTGACTCACTTCGGTCCTTATCTCGAGAAGCATTACTGTGTACCGATTTGAAGGACACTGTCGAGTCAACTGTGCACAGAGATATATGTACCAGGCCACATCTGGCGAGGGGCGCAAGGATAACCCAGCAGTTTCAACTGATGATGTTCAAAAACTTTGCGACGCTGTTCTTATGGGTAAACACATCACCTACCACCAGGGCCGGCTTATTTCGCCACTTTTCCACATTGCGTAGAAATATGCAAGTAGAAACTTTTCGCTAACCTCACATAGGTTAAAATAAAACTCCCAACGTTGTTAAGATCCCAACGTTGCACTGTCCGCCGTAAACGTGGACTCCATGTCCAAAAATTAAGAAAGACAATCGTAGCTCACTTCACCTTTATACTTACAGTATAACTTAAAGTTACCTCTGTCCCCCGAGTGCCTGTCATTTTAAAATGGGGCTGCACATACAGTTAAGGCGAAATGTTTAGGGAAATGGGAGTTTGTTTTAAAATAAAAATGTGTACCAACCGGAGTGACATAAACTTACATTGTTACTTCACTTTAATATGTTGTATATCTCGTTTTGAGTCAAGATTTTGTAAGAATTTGGATGACGGGAAACTTGTACATACTCGTATTTATTATATATCGTAATTGAAAAACTTTGAACGGTTTTAAAAAAAGAAGGTTTTTTATCTGTAAGGATCTTTTGAACGTTCAGCGATGATTCCGATGAACGTTCTAAAGGATGAACGAGATACTTTGAGTGGTCCTATTTTAATTTGGTCATCCTCTGATTTAATCCATTTTAAAATGGCGAAAAGTTAACGTGTACAATTTTTTTAGTTTGCGTGACACGGGTGGTCAGTGGTAAGTGGTGGTAAGTGGGTGGTAGCACGATAAATTTCCAGTCCAGTTCCAAATGTGACATTCATGACGTATCAATTGAACTCCTTGATCCTTAAAAGGACGTGAAGAGTATATACCTACAGGCTTCAATTTAATTTTAATCAGCAATCTTTGTTGTTACGTGACTAAGGAGCGAGTATGGGTTAAATGTAATCAACTGTTAACATTTATATAAGAAAAACAGTGTCGCTTTGTCGGCGACAAGTCAAAAAGTAACATACCGTTCGTTAAATCATCGTACGGCAGTGAAAAGTATATCACGAAGCATTTGATACGACAAAAATCCCGATCCACCATATTGATTTTAACAACAGATTCATATACGCATAGAGTAGGTAACAAAGTGAACTATTACAGTAATCCCGCCTATAACACGGTACTCTTATAACGCATTTTCGTATTATACCGTAATACTCCTACGACGCGTTTTCATATAGCGCGGGACCAATCTACAGTGTTATATGGGGGATTACTGTATTTTTTTTTTTACGTATTAGGCTGACAAACGAGCAAGTGGCTCACCTGATGGTAAGTAATCAGCACCGCCCATGGGCATTTGCAACATTATAAATTTTGCAAATGCGTTGCCAACCTTTAAGGAAGGGGGGTGTATTTAAATATTTCGAGATTCACGGACTAATTTGTTAGAGGAATTTGCGAAAAATTATGATCATAATCTAATTCAGGTTTTATTTATTCCAATAATGAGATGCATCGTGATATTTTTGTTCGACGAATATAGGTAGATTTTTTTATTTGTTATAGGTCCATTGTATCTTTTCATTTTTCATTTTGCTTTTCTTTAAATAATTTCATTGAGTTTACAATGTGCGGATTTTCACAGAGAGCTTGACTGCGACAAATATTATCTCAACTTGAGTTATTCATAGGAGAAATCTAACATAGTACCTGTCGTTATAACATTCCAAATTGTCGAAGCTTTGAGTTTCCAATATTTGTCCGAGAGATGGAGAATCTGTCCGGAATAAATTCCTGAGAAGTTTTGGAGAAGTTCTGCATGGCTCAGCGGTATAGTGGCTGCGTTTTACAAATCTGAGGTGGTGGGTTCGAATCCCACCAGAGGGCGAAGACTTTTAGTTGTTATTTCTTGGTTGGATTAGGGCATTACAAGTAAATAATCTTAAATGATAATACATTACGTATAAGATGGTCCATGCATCGGATATAATTTGCTACTTATGTTACAATCGGATTCACATTCCATTGAGCTATGACAGGAAAGGAAGAGTCGCCTGCATATATACATACACCTATTTATATAATATTTCCTGCACAGATGCTCGGTCTCTCGTTACTTGATACATTATAAGGACGTATTACATACATGAACTGAACTTACGTTTAGATCCGGAGTAATTATTTGAATTTATAATAATATTTGATTGAAACCAGCAGCTTGGCAACTGCATCACACACAATAGACACCGTTGTATTTTTGATAATTTAGACAACATTGTGTTGTCTAAATCGTACTATTATTACTTCCCGAAGCGCAAAACTTCCTATTTGCGAATCGCCCATGTCACATTTCGGCAATATTAATATAATAATAAATAATAAGGGATGAGCCTCGCAGCTCCTGTAAATTAGAATTATCAATATTGCCTTCGAATTACAACATTGTTGTACGTGCATTCCAAAAATCAAGTAACCTTTCTATATTTAGCTCTACTTCAATGCACGTGGATATTAGGTACAATGTTAGATACTGACGGTATTTGATAAAGAATTAAATAGTATAACTTGGAAAATTTTAATTACTGGCGCGTATTCGTCCCCGTGCTGGCACCAGATAAGAGTTGAAATTTGTCGAGTCCGAACAATTGCGTCCGGATGTGAGACTTATCACGCTGATAGTGCGGGCCACTGAACGGGAGCACAGTGCGTTTAATTTTTATGTCATCGCGTAGTGCACGTATGCGCAGTGGCGCAAATTGATGGCGCGATCAACGGACATCAAGAACATTCCAGAATTTCATTAATTTCCATACGAAGTGAAGCGAAGAGGTAACAGGTCTCGTGCCAGGCTACCATCAGCCTGGCAATCCAATCCCACATACACATTCTCAGCCCTGGACTCCGCGCGTCGCCCAGAAACTTTAGATGTTATATCTCAATGCCCTCTGATTACACTAGTATCGATACACTTCGATCTGCAACGCAGTGGCTCTCACATAATACTACAAAGTCAATGTCAACATTCTTTATTCAAAATTGGATTGGTTTACAATCACTCTTGGAAGTCTAATGATTCTACTACCTGTTCAGAAACAAATGTCACAGGCGAAAGAAACTCAACGGAACTTTGACTCTCTTCTTTTAAAGAAAAATTACGTCGTCAATTTTTATAATTTGTATCTTTAAATAGCCTGATAGCGATCACATCATTCCCACGGTGTGCAATATTTAACAAAATCATCAATCAATCATTTACTGTATAATTAATAACCTTTAGCACACAAACGTCTCTTTACAATTGATTTAAATTTGACAACAGGAACTTTCTGGACGATTTTTAGAATCCTACTGTTGAAAAATGCATACGACAATGCCTATAAAAATAATTATTAACTCATTTAGAGTCATTCGTTTCGAAAATAATATTTAATTATATAGAATATTTTTTTTATCCAACTTACTAAGCACTTTACGCTTATTTAGGTCAAATTTTAAATAATATTTAAATCAACTTAAGTTGTGTAACGAGTAGAATTCAGATGAATTGAAATCCGTCTCTGTTTGAAGTCGTTTGAACGGGTCGGTTTATTTACCAGAGAGAAATGTTCTTGTGTACCTTTCCTCTTCCTATCTTATAGAGCACATCTCACGCGAAAGTAGAAAATAAATTATACGAAGAAATTATCTTTTCATACTACAAACACTTGTTGAAGTTCAGATTTGTATTATATTATATACTTACATTGAACTCATTTTAAAATTTATATTCTAATAATTTTATTAAAAGAAAACGGATCTATACTAAAAATTTTGTGTATATATATATATATAATCGTCTTATAATTTTTTTTAACAATGTCACCCTTGAGCACGAGTTGAAATTTGATTCAAGTAGACTTTAATACCGTTTGAAGCGAATTAGTATTCAGTAAAGTTTGGCCTTAATTAAGCGTTAGTGGCTACCTTCTCGCAGTGAATTATAACACTAACAATGGAGTTAAGTACTTCCACGGATATATACTCTCATAGAAGACGGAAGCAATTTAGCCTACGTACAAAATGGGACGTTGTTTTAAACAAAAGAAAGACAGGTTTCCAAGTCCAGCGGCGGACCTGGTCTTTAACTCCACCGCTCCTCACATTTCGGCCGCGGGGGGTAGGGAACATCGTAATACCGACACTTCTCTCCACCGTGACTTCACCTTGAATGCAGAGACAGAGTGTTGTGGACCCACACCACTCTCATCCTGTCCCCCGCAACCTCCTTCAAGACGCATCTGAAGTGGGCTCCATGACCGACTCGGAGCACTCCCCCTAGCAAGCCCTACACCACGGGTCGGCCGTCTTTCGGTTCTCTTGGCGTCACCGTAGGTGACCAGGCCACGGTTACTAGAGCACCTCCGCCACAACCAAACTCGTCGGAAGAGCCACGTCTCGGCACCTAGCTTAGAATGTTTTTTTTTCCGAAACAATGTTTTGGCTAATACGGTTATGGGCCAAAGCATTGTTTCGGCAATTAATGCTTATAAGCTCTTGATATTTTTACCGAATTGAAGAATTTTATTGATGAACAATAATTGCTTTTTTTAAATATGGTGTATATAGTGTAAATAGTGTAAAAGGATTTTAACATTTTGTATATCTCATTTTGTATACCTCTTATATCTGTCAATACCTCTGTTAGTAGCTAAATCCTAAGTAATTTGCTTGTGAGTTTTGGTGCGATGATCAATAAACAATATAAATATTTTGTCTTTAGCAATTTAGAGGGTCAATAATATACTTATAATAATATATAATATCATGGGACATCTCACACATTGCCATCTGATCCCAAACTAGGCAGAGCCTGTACTATGGTGATCAGACTACTGATATACATACTTATATATTTTTAAATATATACTTATATAGATAATTAACACCCAGACACAGAACAAATGGTCATCGCACAAATATTTTGTCACTGGTGGGAATAAAACCCACGATCTTTGGTTTTGCAGTCAGGAGCACTAACCACTACACCAACAGGCCAGTCAGTTCTATGATATTTATATATCTATGTAATAAAAAGTATTAGGATCTGATAATACGTTTATGTCTGCTCGCTATAGAACGAAGCGTGATTTGTTATCATGCTTAGGTATATTTGATAAATCTCAAAACAGACGGAGCGACTGCCTCCGCCCGATCAGTTTTTGTCTCGTCGCGCGTGAAATGAACCCGTCGAAAAAATGTATCATTAAGTTCGAATCGTTCCCGAACGAACGGATTTCGTCCGGGGATCGTTTTACTTCGGCACCGCTTAACGACGTTTCCGTATACAATCTTCGAAATTTAAAAAATACCATCCAATTTCGTCGCGTTCGATATTGAAATTTTCGGAGTTTACTTTTTTTTCTGGCGTTTATTTATCGCTTGCTTATTTTTATTATTAACCCTATTTCTTTATCGTTATGTATATATATAATGCGATATACATATTTTGGCAATGGTAAATTGTTAATATTTGACAAGGTTTTATGGTTGCAAAATATGTATATCGTTAAACCAGTTTACAAATTTTTCGACCTATACTGTATGCACATTAACAAACACACAGTGAATACTAGAAATAAAAATAAGCTTGTAACACCTCGATTTCGCCTCCGAAAGGTGAAAAAATCCTTTACGGGCATTGGTGTACGCAAATTTAATAAAGTTCCACAAAATATCTTAGATGGTAGATCTACTCGGCCCTTTTAAAACTAAAATTAAGAACATTTTGTTGAATAAAGCTTATTACACTCTTCAGGAGTTTTTGGTAAATCAAAATGCGTGGAATTTAATTGATTGACTCATATATGGGATAGCTGTTACATTGTATTAAGGCTTAACGTACTGTAACGGAATTTTAAAAGAGGAACTGTTGGGTTTCTCGCCGGCGGAATAGAACTGCATTCCGAGCCAAATGCAAAAGTCCTTGTAAAAGCCTACTTGAGTAAATATGTTTTGATTTAATTTATACTATATAAATCAAAATGTGCCAAATTTCATTCAAATCCGTCAAGGAATATATGCGGGAATGGGTAACAAACCAAACATATTGTGACTTTAGATTCTATAATAGTAATAGATTAGCATATTTGGCATCGAAATACATCAATGGCCCATTACCGCGTTCTCCTAAAGCCACTGACCTGACGAATCGGTTAACACCCCCGTGCCGATAACGGGTTCAAATCTGCATAACACAATCTGCAACCAAGCCACGAACACCGGGCCGCAATAGAGCATTGCACGGCCTTGGACACACACATTTTGTCTCTTGATGAATTTAAAGACTTATTTAAAACTGAGCAATATATATATTTTTTTATTTAGTTAAGACGCTTTCAAATTTATAAATAAAAGAAATACAAAAAGCTATAACTTTTATATGTATTCAATTGACCCTTTTTTTTTAATTTTGTGCAATTGCAAATATTCATATGAACTACTGATAATTATTCCAGATCTTTTCGTGTAAAATTGACGGATGCGAAACGCTCTTATATATCAAAATTATGGCAGCGTTTTAAGAAAACAACAATGAATGGGATAAAATACAATATCCATTGTTTACGTTTGAAAAACACACCAATGTGTTTACCGCACTGCGAGCCGCGATTTATTTCGAACACACATTTGTGCTAAGCCGCACACAACGGTTGTGTTCCAGCAGTGAATGTGTTAAAGGGAGCGTTTTAAACTTTACTTGCGTATATTTGTTAAAAATCCAGAACTTGAATATTTTTCAGGAAATTTGGGACTCACAATCGCACCAGTTTTGTAGCTCATTTTTTCTTTATATACAACATGCTGTTCACAAAAGGATTAAGAAGGATCACCAACGATTATAACGGAATACGATTTTTACTCCCCAACCCTAAGTTCTTTATTATAGTTTTGACAAAATTATTATAAAGCTAGTTTCACAATAATTTACTACAAAAAATCACCCACACCCTCACTTGAGTTCAGGTAAAAAATTGTGAGTAATGTATTTTTCATCAGGATCGGTTTAAAACTAGTGCCCAACAATTACTTCGTAGTATGCATAAACTTTTTTAGTCTTTTGCATCGGGATTTGAAGCCAGACTTTAGCTTTTTCGATTACGCCAAATTTAAAAGTTTGGGGCAAGCGTAACATAGGGCATACGAAGGACGAAGGGGAAACTCGACCGCAATATTCATGACCCGAAACTGATGCGCCTCTTACGCATACTAATAGCAGTTTCGGCGGCCGACCCGGGCGGCTAAGTCGTTAGGCAGGTGCCCTACTAAGATAATCGGCCGTCGCTCATCTGGCCGACGAAACGAATGAATATTTACGAGCCACATGATCGTGTTGACTCAATACTCGTGTGTTTTATACGCAAGTATTAGTCACATCGTGAGTAAGTCAGATAGTAGGGGAAACAATTTTCTGTGATAACGCAACGAATGATGACTGGCCCGTTGGTGTAGTGGTTAGTGCTCCTGACTGCAAAGCCAAAGGTCGTGGGTTCGATTCCCACCCAG
>DWHO01003995.1:0-11433 GCA_018247575.1 Eurytides lysithous rurik
GCTATATAGATATATAACTTAACAGCCTATATATGTCCCACTGCTGGGCACAGGCCTCCTCTATCAGAGAGTTTAAGGGCACAGACCGCCACACGGTCCCACTGCGGATTGGCGGACGTCACATATTTAAGATTTTTTTTTCTTAAATATGCAGGTTTCCTCACTATGTTTTCCTTCGCCGATGAGCACGTGGCAAATTGATATATAGTTTAAGTAAATTATTTTATTCATTTATTTTTTTTATTCATTCAATCTTCTTGCACAAGGTTTGTACAAAGGTTGACTTAATGCCAATGGCATTATCTGCCAGTCAAACTTTGGGTGGTGCAGAAAGAAATATTAGGCAGGTGCACATAAAAGAGTAAAAAAAAGATATAGATATACAAATAATAATAAATATTTGTATACAAAGTGCTAAATAAGACTAATTAAATGTGAATATGTTATCATACACCTTAATAAATACTTACACACATAAATGAATATATACACATCATATACAAACATATATACATACGCATATATATTTATATACGTTATGGTACATTTTAACAAACAGATATAAATAAATTTGACAGGTTTTTCTCGAAATCTCCATGGAGAGGGCCTTTTTGGTGAAGTGGCTGTAACCGCGGATGTCCTCCCCTAAATCCGGTCCTGTACAACTCCAACACAGACGATGGTCTCACGCGGCCCCTGCAAGAGGCATGAAGCATAGTGGTAACACAGCTAATACTCTGATTGCTCTACATTACCAGATCGATATGCAAATATATGTAAATAGACCAACCACTCGGGCGTTGAATCCTTTCAACGCCCGAGTGGTTGGTGGAAATCTCGCCTCGTGCCTCGCTTCTGGCATTTCGCTTTATTTCCCCGCGGTCTGGACCCCGTCTAAGATATTAGACAGGGAATAGTCCCCGCATTTATAGGCCAACTCTCAAGCCTTATCTGTGTTATCAACCTTGCGTCGTTCAATAACGATTTTGTGAACCGATTACTTTACATTTTTCAGGAGATAAAGTGACGACACGAACAAGCCTTGGCTCATGGTGAGCGTTACGCCTGCTCATACAGATACGGTACCGCGCAAAACTCCCCCTCCCCTCCCCTCCCTCAATTCCCTCTCTACCTCTACCTCCACTCCATCTCTTCTCCCTTCCGTTCCATCACTCCTCCTCCCTCCCCACCACTTATCCTCCTTCTTTCTTTCAAAAATTCTCCCCCTTAAAGGCGACAACGCATTTGCAAGATATTGCAAATGTCCATGGGCGGTGGTGATCACTTACCATCAGGTGAGCCACTTGCTCGTTTATCAGCCTACTCCGTAAAGAAAAAGTTTTTATGGATTAGGAGGACAAACGAGCAAGCGGCTTACCTGATGGAAATTAAAAAGGTTTTACAAATACGCTGCCCGCCTTTAAGGTGGAAATATTTCGAAGTGAAGGGTAGAGGGAGGCAGGAACAGGAAGGGGAGGCTGGAAAAGGAGGGAGGAGGGAGGGGATGGGCTGACGGCCACCTTACTTATGGAAGCTATAACAAGATGTGATATTTGGAAGACGCAGGTTCGAGTCCTGGCAGCGGCGAGAGTTGTAGACAAATTATCTAAAAGAAACATTTTAAATATACCTGTGTAGCAGTTGCATTTAATAATAATATAATAAAAAATGATTAATTTTTTCACTACAAACACAGGAGTACAATAACTAATTAACATAGATTAGGATAATCTATAGTTTGTGGAAGCTGGTGCTTATTCTAGGTACAAAGACCCGTGTTACAAGACACCAGGCCCCAGCCTCTAAGATTATATATTTTCAGATTGTACAACATAAGTATATAAAATTAAAGTGTAAATAAGGATGAAATCAATTGGTGAATGATGATTAAGATACCTAAATGTTGGATCAGACTGGCATAGAGGCAGTGAAAACTACAATTACGTATATTGAGTGCCAGTTATCAACTACGGGACAAACATTTGTGCGATCTGTCAATAGTCGTATCAACGGACACTAAATATGTACATACAGACATATTTAGTGTCCGTCGATAATTGTTAAAAATGATTGTGAATTAAAGGTATTATTGCCTAGTGCAGGTGGCGTTTTTTTTTATAAAGTCAAAGTCAAAATTCTTTTTTCAGAATTGGTTCAAATTGGTTTATGATCACTTTTTGACTTCTATTGATTCTACTACCTGTTCGAAAAAACCTCGGACCTGAGAAGAACGGCGAACTCAGCGCGGCTTTAACTCGTTTCATTCTTTTCTTAAAAACAAAACATATATATATATATACTCGGCTTGCCCTACTAAGGAGTAAAATTTATGATACCTAATAACCGAAGAATTTATTTTTAAAGTTGAGCGTTGCGGGAATCATGTGCTAATTAAGATTTATAAATTTTACTCCTTAGTAGGGCAAGCCGGGCTTTTGGATTTATATGGTAGTACCGCCACTGATAGTACGTATAAGCTTTAGCACACAAACGTCCTTTTACAATTTTTTTATATTATAATGTATTTTATAATATTATATATTTCGTAAATAATTGTTACATTGGAGTACTCGTATATCCCTAACAATTGTTATGAAACGTCTTCGCGCGGCAGTATGAAATATTATTAAAGTAAAAACCAACTACGACATGTACTGTAAGTATTAATAAGAAAGAAAAGAAGTTAATTTTAAAATAAAATATCGACGAATTATGAAAACGTTAATCGAAACAAATTTGATTGTCGATGACGAAACTTTTTCTCTTTTAACAACAGCCATGCTTTATGTAATGTTTTCTTAAGAATTTAATTACAGTAACACTTTACCCGAACTCCGACCTTATATACATACTGTGGAGGTTCAAACTCGTTAAACACTCCGATCGGAGTGTATATAATTACCCTGTGAAGTGCAGGTCGCGTGGGATTGTTCCCAACGTGCATAAGTAACACGAACTCCTTTTAAATTCTTTGCGCCTGGTACCCTGTTCCAGTTTTAAGGTAGATTGACACAAATTCCTCGATAATTTCATTTCAAAGCTCTTTAAACCAAACCCATTACTTTTGTCAATAAAGTCTAAAGTAAAAAAATTTGGCAATAAAGTCCCGATGGTAATTAACAAACTTCCATTGTTATAACTACTAGACTTATATAGTATTAATTACACAAGTTAATATTTCCTTACTTTTTATTGAAAATTCATTAGGAATAAAGTTTCATATTTTTAATGTAAAATACATATGTTATACGTCATGTACACTCTAAAACAATTTTTACGATATAGGGTCTTTTTACGTTATAAAAGGTTATGGTTACAGTTTGCAATTAATAATGTAATTTGTATCGACTGATTTTCTGTGATTAAAAGAATAGAATACGCTATATTATTTAACCGAGCCCGAAAAATACATTTAAAATTTAATAAATATGTCATAATCGAAGATAAGTTTAATTAAGTTTACTGAATGTGTAAGTTAAAGAAAAGTTTATAAAATTAACTAAGAAATTTTAATCAGTATTCATCACAATAAAGTGTTAAAAGGCAAAACCGTCGTGAGGAAAAGTGATCTGAAAAATTTAATAATTCAATTGACTGACACATACGTGACGTCAAAAATGTCACAAAGGCATCTTCCTCGGAATTAGGAACGGTTCCTGTAATATTTAATGCTTACGAATTTGTTCAGTGGTTCAATAGTTATTAGGGAATAATTCTTTACTAGTGATTACCACGTGGTCGAATTCGACCAAAAGAGATCAAGTCTTCAAATAGTAATACCTCTATGTTCGTTGAACAATTTAATTTTTTGACTATGACTTAACCATTACATTTGTTATATGGCAAATCACATGTATAAAATTAAGACCTTACACGTAAAAGTAAATTAACGTTTTTCTTAATCTACCTTAATATATTTCGTTTCAATAGAGAAAATAAAAAATTAGTTTTCGGAAAATTTCTTCAGTATAAACTCTACCAAAATTTCATCGTCCTCCGTTTGCGTAATAAGCTGTGAAAGGGGTGGAAAGCTTACTTGCACACATGTACAAGTCACATGGAGCCTAAACACAACTCTCTTCCCGAGCAGTCGTGCAATAGCATCTCTTTAACAGAGGTCAAGGCATTCGCTACTCCGGTCTTTGACACCGGCCTAGCAAGGCGGCCGCTCCGAAATTCGGCTGCAGATAAGTGCATCGCCCTTAGGGCCAAGGGCCTCCTCCACGCAGGCCCTTAACCCCGGTGAAAGTATTCGACGAAAACCATCTCGCCCAATTCGTTCATTCACTCCTAGACGGACAGCGGGTGGCGCGGAGTGGTCTTTATCGTCACCCCCCAAACAACGGGTTCGTTTACGAGAAACAACTCATTGAAACGCTTTTTAATGGTTAATGTTCTTTTTCAACATCTTTTATACGCTATTTATTATTTGCTATGCCATAATGTGCAAGAAATAACTAAATGTTTACCCGTTTTTCCATTTATTTGTTGAATGTTTTCGGAAACTCAAAATACAATTACTATGCCGAATACGCTATTGAACTCTGAGTGAAATGTAAGTGATTACAAATACACTTTATTGCATTTTAAATTAATAATTTCTTTTAAAATGTAAATTGATAATTTCGGCAACTGCCACCACGTAATTTTTGATTTCTAGTAAATTTTTCACGAAAAAAGAAGGCTTTGCTGATCTCCGTTTTAAAAATAACATTCATCCCAAATCATATTATTTCGTACCTCCTACGTCGCGTAACTGACAAACACACACTCAATTTGTATTTTATAACGATAGTGAGTTCTTACAAGAATAAAGTTCTTGAAAAGAAATAAAATACCAAATCGACTCTACGCATTCCCTGTTCCGAATTTCCAAGGTTGCTAGAGGCGGAAGAAAGCTCGGAAAGCGATAGTGGAATTCACCGGCGCTCGCGCATCCCCACTCGCGCCTAGCGCCCGGCCGGGAGTGCAATGCCTTTTGGGAATAAGGAGGATGCTACAAACGTGTAGAGTTCTAACTTGTAGAGTTTCATTGCCCATTCCATTTGGTTTTATGGGGGATGCTACGAACCAGTGGAGCTCTACTTTGGTAGAGCTCTATTTTGTAGAGATTTAATGCCCATACGCGAATGCATTGTGCTTTCTTTAAAAAACTTATCGATATATAATAATAATTTCATCGGCGCACTTATTAATTTATCTGCTTTGGAGGTTTTATTTTATTTTTTACTCATTGATTAATATACAATAAAACAATATAATTTTACAATTTTAAATCATGTACGTTAACAGCATCAGTTACGCAGCTGAGAAATAATTGTACCACAACAACGATAAGTTGATCTTATAGCTAAATATATAATATGAACTAACGTTTAAAACTTTGCAAGACTTCAAGTGTACATTGGTTTAAAATTTTATTAATACTTTACAAAACGTTTTATTGTATTTTGGTCATTTGCAAAACTACAATCGTGTTAGAATGTTGACAATAGCTTAAAATAAGCTAAAAGACCATCCTCCTCTTCTATAGACCTTCGTGTAATGGCATCATCATTTTCGCTGATTGGTACTGTGTGCTCATTAGTGAAATCTCGCACGCTTCTTCAGATGTGGTAGTAGGAAAATGCAGTGTTATCAGTTGTTAAATCGCTAAGCGGTAATTTGCAAGCACAGTAACACAGTAGTGTCTCGTTTTAAAGGACATTGTTTTCAGCGTAATTACTGGGTATAGAGTAGCAATATCTCAAATGACATGTTTTTTTATGGAGTAGCCTGCCTGACAAACGAGCAAGCGGTTCACCTGATGGTAAGTGATTGCTACCGCCCATGGACATTTACGGCATTATGGAACTTGCAAATGCGTTGCCAGCCTATAAGGGAGGAATATTTGAACAAGGGGAGAGGAGGAGTGAAAGCGAGGGAAAAAACAGAAAAAGAGAGCGGGAGGGAGAGGGGAAGGAAGAGAGTGGATGGATGCAAAGGTAGAGGGAGTGAGAGAGAGAGAGAGTAAGGGGAAGGGAGACGGAGGGAGATGGGCCACCGGCCACCTCACTCACGGGACGAAACGATAAAATATATAAGAAGTTGATAGAAGATATTAGGTTTTTTTTAGTTAAATAGCGAACTTCAATTAGTGAATGTGACACGAAATACTTACAAAGATAGTTTTACATGTATTTTGTATGAGATAGAGACGAGACAAGCTTGTCGTGTGCCTGACGATAAGCTGGACTCCTGCTCAAAACAGCACAGTGTAGCCTGACGGCCCTGCGATGTGTATGTCACCCAGATATCTTTGCCCAGTAATCACGCTATCAATATTGACCTTCAACCCGGTACACAGTGCTTAGATATTACTACTTGGCGGTAAAATAACTGGCAACGCAAATTAGTACTTAGTTTAGATAGCGATGATGATTTTCTAAATGAAAAATCTATAGAGATAGTTCTTTAATAGAACTTTCTTTTTCTTTTAGTCTCTCAAAGTAGGCAGGCACCAGGCAAAGGAACAAGCGGCTCACCTGACGGAAAACAACAATCGCCGCCCATAGACATTTGCAATTTCGAACCTTTTGCAAATGCTACCGGCATTTAAGGTGGGAATTTCCGGAAGGAAAGAACAGGAAATGAGAGGGGGAGGCAGGAAATGGGAGGAAGAGGCAGGAAGGGGGATGAGCCATCAGCCAGCGCTCTAACTGGACGAAACGCGGAAGTTTTCTGTGAGGTCGTAGTACTCATCTGGTTAGAGCCTGTTCAGCAGGAGCTGCTGCATGACACTACCACCGCAAGAGAAGTGTTCCGACTATATCGTAGTATATTAAATTTAGTAACATATATAATATAACAGTATATGTAGTCAGTGGCGGTACTACTATACAAGCCCAAAAGCCCGGCTTGCCCTACTAAGGTGTAAAATTTATAAATCTTAATAAGCACATAATTCCCGCAACGCTCAAATTTAAAAATAACTTATTCGGGAATTATGTGTTTACTTCTTATAAGGGCAAGCCAGGCTTTTGGAATTGTGTGGTAGTACTGCCACTGTACGTAGTATTTGATAGATATTAGTGTGTTTTTAGATAGAGAATAACGTTAACAAAGGCGAAAGGTTCTTCGCCGTCCTGCCTACTTATAAAACGAAAACCGGTTTTGAAGTTCGGTTAATTTTAACCGTGCATTATCCGAACTGTATTAGTCATGCCGCTGACATTTAAGCATTAAGTCACGATTTGATAGATTCAGTCTTCCCGCGTAATGCACACGCCTTCAATGTTGTCAGACTATTCTAATCATTGATGAGTAAAAAGACAACTTAGTACCTCTTTTACAGCCTATCGCGTGCACTGAATAGGACGAAATTTGGCAAAGATATATATAGTTATACTATATTTAGTTGTTAGTGAAAATATTAGTGGAAATCTTAATTTTTTATACATTAATAAAATATATTAAACTTTATTAGTTTTTACTTTGGATCGGAACCTGAAATCCATTAGTGTGAATTCGCAGGCAAAGGTTAGTTGACAACAAAGCTTTGTTTAACAAAACATTAACATTATAGTTGAAAAGGTACATAAAATATTCTTTGTCTTTGATGTGAAATGTTTTTATTCTCTTTATTTTAACACTTCTAGGCGACGTAACATGATTGGTAACTTACTCTAGTTAGTCAAGGGCATTTAAGTAAGTAATTTATAACTCAAAGGTACGGTGTTAAATAAGCCGTCAGCGTAGTGGCATCTTATTACCGAAAACTGCATAGGCGAGTGTCAACCTATGGGTCGACGTACGAGCGTGTACAGTCGGACACAATGTTGGATGTCGGTGCATTATATAAAGTTTATTTCGAACTAAATATATGAGTTTGAATTTTAATAGATCCTGCACGAGGTTACGTTTTAGTGAGTATTTAAAAGAGGTCTCTGAGGTCGTAGATTTAGTACCGTTGAGGTTTAGTTCGTCATTTATTAATATAAGTTAAGTTAAACTTAATTACAGTTCATTATACATAGTTGTGATTGAAACATGTTATATGTTTAATATATATTAAAATTATTTCACGACATTCCTACTGCCTGAACTTCATTTCGCGGTTTTAATATATTATACTTACAAGTTTTCAACAATGTTGCCAGCATCTTAACCTCTGAGTAGAAAGTGCAACGCGAGGCTAGGGCTTCTATTTACTCGTTTCACCACTTAATCTTCTAAAAAATGTAATTTCGGATTTAAGCCCGAGTAATGTATGTAATATATACAAGAGCTAATTGGCGTGCAAGTTTCGCCTCCGCCTATGCAGTCGCACGTGCAAGGACGGTGGGTCGGCGACCGACGCCCGCGCAGCCTCCGCCCGGGAAACTCGCTTGGCGCCCCAAACTATGCTCATTCGACCAACTTTTGGATAAATATGCCAGCTTCTAGAACATAGAGTCATCGTGACCTAACAGTCTCGGGTCATGAATAAATATGATGGAATATATATGGTAGAGTCATTGTATCTTTGAAATCTACACTACAAATGGACATTATTGTGGTAAGTGCACCCGTATTTATTGCATGATAATGTAATTGTTAACTTTTACTCAAATGTACCGTGTAGCAGTATGTATGGTTTAGGGTCTATATGACTAAAAATTATTTTCTGGTAACGCGTTTCAAAACTATATCGTTTTTAGTGGACACACAAATATGAAATCTATAAGAAGATAGAGTGTGATTTAAATCACTGTGCTACCATCATATGATAAGTACAGCAGTTCCAAACCCTAAATCGAATTTATTTTAAGGGGTATAATGTATCGAGCCCCCCTTAAAGAGGTTTCAAACTAACCCTGGCTGTACAAGCCAATCTTGAACGTGCCCCACTGTAATAAGAGAGAGGTAATATCTATAGATCAGACAAGATAAGTGTGTTCATACTTAGAAATAAGTGTACTGATATAAACTTATCACTTACAAAATGGGCAGACCTGAATAAATATACGCGGGTAGCTTTTTCACGTTATGTACGAGAAAGAATAATAAATAAGCCTGTATTGAAAAATTGATTATGACTTTTTTTTTCTTTTATTTAAGACAACAAACAGATACATTGAAGTTTACATATAAATAAATACATACAGTTCATTTAATAATGTATCCAACCCCGTTGTCCACCAATAAAGGTATATCAATCAAATCATTACTTGTCTCTGTAAATGATCGTCTTCATATTTTGCTAACCAATTGGTCCTATTTATTCGTTCCTTTCATCAATTTAATTGATTATGATATGAGGAAAAATGCTATAACTAATTAAAAACTTAACAACTCGCAGCAATAAAACTTCACGCGGGCCGATGCGAATTCATACCTTGGGATCCGATGACATTGAATTAACCTCAGTCCAACTCGCTGAGCTGTCAACTTTCATTTGTAGGTAATGTCGAGTGCGTTTGTCATTTGATTTTTATATAGACATCTTTTATTACCTTACATGGTGATATACTATGTAAATATTGAAAACAACTCATATGTAAATACGAGAGAATGTAGGCACGTATTCAACCATTTATATGTACCATACACAATAAAGTGTATTGTTAAATACATTTTTGTGAAACTCAGAGACGATGGCACTAAATTAATTTCCAGGCAAAGAAACATGCCCCTGATGACAGGCAAAACCCCTGTCCATAATAGACCAGGCTCCTCAGTACTATCATATTGTGAATTGTAACAGTTGAACATTTCACTTAGTTCTAGGCAGAGGTCACGCTAAAAACTTCGCTCCATTAGCATTTTTTGGAATGGATAATATATGTATTTGGAATGGATAATAAGCTGCCCATGGAATGTCGATCGTTCTGCAAATGCGCCCGCCTGTAAGGTGGGAATTTTTGGAAGGGGAAAAGGAGGGGTAGGAAAGGGGATGGGAGACAAGAAAAGGAAAGAGAAGGCTGGAAAAGGAAGAAAAGGGGGTGAGTCACCAGCCATCTCACTCACCGGTTGAAACGCGGAAGCACAAACATTTCCATTATACACGACTTCCTATGAGGTCATGTTACTTATCCGGCTCGAGGCGGCCCATTTAGCCTCCTATGGTTGTAAACGCAGCCAGGGACGGGCAAGTTATGTGTACTGTTTTGACACTGCCTTCGTGGCCAGTGGTTGAGGCTCTCCCATTACAAAACGAAGATAATGGGTTCGAATCGCGCAGATTGTAATGACTTTATGTTGTCGTTTCTTATTTGGGTAAGGGCATTACGAATGATCAACCGATTGCTTGGAAAGTGAGATGATCCATGCGTCGGGTGGGCATTTAAACGGCTGTCTACATCTCGCTATCTAGCAGTTGTGTGGGGGAGTCGTTACCTAGATATCGGATTACCGGATATGAGTCCCATCGGGCTGTGAGAGTAAAGGGAAGAGTGAGTGCACCAAGAGACGTCTGCACGAATGCTTGTGCACTTAATATACCTCTCGCAGTTGTGTAACCTCGCGTAGAATTGCTGGCGTGGCCGAAGTCGATCGGGATGTCTTATTGACTGGTTCGTTGGTGTAGTGGTTTGTGCTCCTGACTGCAAAACCAAAGGGTTCGTGGGTTCCATTCCCACCCAGGACAAAATATTTGTGCGATGAGCATAGGTATTTGCTCTGCTTCCGGGTGTTAATTATCTATATGAGTATATATTTGCAAACATATAAGTATGTATATCAGTTGTCTGATTACCATAGTACAGTCTCTGCCTAGTTTGGGATCGGTTAACAATGTGTAAGATGTCCCATGATATTAAAAAAATATATATTATTATTTCATAGACAGGCTTACCTTCAGAAACACACTTGCTCGTCTCTTGATCGATGATTTTACCTCACAAACGCATTCCAGTCGAAGCCTAAACCTAAAGCCGAAAGCGACGTCTCGGAATCGAACGCCGACCCGATGAATGGAGAGCGCGGCGTCAGCGAAATGCCTTCCGACAGTAGCGGCTCATTTCGCGGAACGATTGCGAGCGAATTTCGACAATCGACTGCTTCTGCGTATTAACTTTAGTCACGGACCACCGGCGAACGTACGCGGAGTATTCTTCACTTGTACAATCGCGGATTGTTCTTTCTTTTAACCGACTTCGAAAAAGGAGGAGGTTATCATTCGACTGTATTTGCGTAAACCGAACTAAATGTATAAACCGACTTCATATAAATCCTACTTAGTTTTAAGCACATGTTTGTAGCACAATGTGCAATCAGAATGAAATTTCTGAGACAACATTAACCTTCTAAGGAATTAAGGCCTTGCGATGTACCGTTTACAACATAAATGCGCATAATTAGGGAGAACTCAAAAACTGCTCGTCAAATCTGGCCAAAATTTATATGGGAGCACACGACAAATACCAGCTTTCAAATATAACAAGAATCATGAATGTCGTTACACCCAGTAAAAAG
>DWHO01003996.1:0-11433 GCA_018247575.1 Eurytides lysithous rurik
CTACTAAGGAGTAAAATTTATAAATCTTAATTAGCACATAATTCCCGAATAATTAATTTTTAAATTTCAGCGTTGCGGAATTTATGTGCTAATTAAGATTTACAAATTTTACTCCTTAGTAGGGCAAACCGGGCTTTTGGGCTTGTATGGTAGTACCGCCACTGGGTATCATTAGATTAGATTTCAAGAACAATTTATCCGTTTGAGAACTATGACGCTGAGAGCAGACATAGATACACATATACAGACAGACACATAGATTTGTGCTTGGGAGGCTGAAATAGTCACTTGACGTGCATTGCTAGTAAAAGCGTAAAATTCAAAACCATTAAAGATAACGTTATGAACATAAGGCCCTTAAATTAAACGGTTTAGTGAGGAAGGTCATTGTAATGGCGTTAATTGTTTAAACTTAAAAGGTTCCTAAGTAGGAACTTAGAATACCACGTGTCGTTGTTATTCCCCATTCAAAACTCGACAATGCACCGTTTTGTTGGCCGCTGCATATGGCCGGTTCTCGTGTTACAATTCAGAAACAGCCGGCCCTGCAAACAAACGGGACGGTCGCATGTTTTCACATTTAGCTAACAATAAAATATATATACCCAAATAAAGTAATTGGCACTGTACCCGCAATTTTACGCTTTATTGCTTGTTTTAGTGGTCGCGATGGATAGGATGCATAGATTTTTGATATGCTTCCCTGGTGATATATGATTCCTTATTAAGAAAGTAAATCTGTGCTGCGTTTTTTTTATTAACATTTTTATTTATTAAAAAATCATTATATGTGTTAACAAACGCGGTATGTTTATATTATTCTTATTGTAATGATTTTGTACAGTTTTAATTTAAGGTCTTAATGAAATATGAATAAATAATCTCAATTTACTTGGAAAAAAAGGTTTATAACCCTATTGCATTTTTTGTTACGCACTTAATCAAAAATCGAACTCAAACATAAATTCTTCCAATCTTATATTTAATCAAAGTAACGAATTCACAGAACGTCGTCAAAGATTATCGATCTCATCTGTATTTCTGTCGTTTTTTTAGTCAATTTAAACAAATTTTTCCTAACATTCTTTCTTAAAACTCGGCTTCAAAATTCCTATAATATAAGACAGATTTAAGTTGAATTCAAATACGAAGTGCGATCATTTCTATATCATTATATCTCACATGAAAGCATGCCTTGTTCAACAGTTGTTACATCTAGATTATTTTCCAGGTTACGAAGCACCTGGGAGACATAAAACTTTTCCTCTAACTTCTCTAAATGAACAATAGTATATAGCAGTACTAAGTTATACCCGCACATAGGTTCGTTTATTCACTTATTCTCGGCACGTGTTTTACCTGTAAATGTTCCTTCCAAAAACAATATCTTTCACACAAATCTTACCGAAAACTTCGTTGTAATGTGGGCTTTTTCTACAGTGCGTAGGGCAAACGCTTGCATTTACAATTTAAGAATAAGGTTTGAAGACATTTAAAGATATTCTTAAGGCTGCCTCGCGGTCTGAGGTCACGTGCTAGGTACAATCCCAATGGAGGATTAATAATTTTTGTGTATTTATCCATGTTCAATTGATTACTATCTATTATTAAATATTTATTACAATGATATTGATGCGGCTAACGCCTATTTGACTTAGGTCTTGTAATCAGTATGTAGTATAGAATGCAAACTTTGCACATTCCGTCACATTTTAATCATATTCTGAGTCAAATTTTAAATATAAGAGCTCTTTATTGCACAGAGTATATTTTCGTTTATTTATTTATGTATGAAAAGATACATCAGATATTAGAGCAAACTGTTAATACAGTCGAGAAAACATTAATTAAGATTACATTATGAAATAGTGAGGTATTAGTGCCACATGGTTCAGAAATATTTAAATTAGTTAAATTATAGTTTAACATAATTCCTTTAATAGTTTTATTGAAAACTGTTTCTTTGATACACAATTGTTTTGTAAACTCAATGCCATCGGTGGTCAAGAGTTCGTCGTGATAATGCCAAAATTACCTTTAATGCAGAGCTCGATCTACATTTTCATTTACTGGTACACAAACGTGGTTGTTTTGCCAAAGCGAGACATCTGATAAATGACGCAGTGTGAAGGACTCGAAATTTTTAGCATCGAATCAATTCACTCCCGCTAATGCATAGCCGGCAGACGTATTTCCGTCGGGACGGTGATTAATTGGCGCCGTATAGACAAAGCGTCGAGATAACGGTAATATATTGCCCCGTGTGTACATTTCAGTGATGAGATCGTTACTGATTGTCGCGCCAACTGAAGGTAGTCCTTAGTTTAGCGCTGCGGTTAGGTTAGGAATCTCACGTTATGAATTAGCGAATCGTGTCATGGTTCATTCCTTTACAATTTGTCATAGTGCACACACTATTAACACAGTTTACAAACCCTAATTTTGGTTTTAATTTTTTGGGTTGGTTAAACACCAACGTCGAACGAGAGGACTTTCTCGGGCGGATATATTTCAGTTAGACTAAAAATTAGAATTCGTTTTTAATGCCAGTATCATTTTACCATTTTGCAAATGTACTCTTGATAACAAAATTAATAAATGCAGATACAAATTAAAATAACGACCCAAAAAAGTTAAATATTTAAAGCTGTTTTATTAGCTTAAGTAACCGAAATTATATTTTTAGATGACTTGTTTTATTTCATCATAACAAATAAGACTTGTTAATATGTAAATGAAAATTTAAATTTCACTGAAGCATCTTCTCATGTTCTAATAAATGTATGTAGACATCTGAACCTCTCCTCCGTAGTAGGTTTAATTTGGGCCGAGAATTTCAGGATTCATGAAATTCTCGGCGGCGTGTCACGTAATTCAGATACGGTGTTATTTCTTCTCTTTGTATTTGTGTGTCAATCTAGGCCACTGTAGTGTTGTGATTTATATAGATTTCTATCGAAACAGTTTCATGTCGCACTACTGCGAAGTAGTTTACGTTTAATGACTTCTTGTATACACACGATTATTATTTGTTAAATAAATTCACTAATTCTATTCCTCGTTACAAGTTAAGGGACTATTAAATGCTGCAGAATATGAAATTAAAACCTTTTTAACGCTAAATTTTGTGTTTTAAAATCAAATTGCACAATAGATTTTGATACATTTCAAACATTCAGTCGAGATTCGGCATGTTTGTTTTTATTACTTTTATTTTTTGCTCGCTAGCAGTCGCTCAGTTTATCTTCAGTACATTTTATCCAGATTAAGCTCGAGGTTACCTATTAATTAACATATTAAATAAAAGAAACGGTGCAGCATGGAGTGGCTTAAATCTACAACTGCATGTAGGTATGCAAAAAATATCCAAGCATAAGACTTCAGAGAAATTTGGATTTTAAGTATAATAATGTCTCAGTCTCTTACATTTTGTGTAATGTTATTTGCGTCCTTTATATGATTATTTCAATATAATCAACTAAAGTTGAAGTGTAGATACCGTTTAAAGCGTTAGTTCAAAAAACACTTTCTGTGCGATGGATTCATTTGGCATAAGAACGTGCAACTGTATAAAATTATAACCATTGTCTTAATAGATAATGACATCGGTACGCAAATAAATTTCAAATTAAAATTTAGCCCACTACGTGATGGTTATGGCACATCGTTGTGTCCAATTAGGCCATCGGTCGACGACCTGCCTCCGGTAATGGATTCCATAGAGTTCTGATAGGTCGGGCCCGCGGCTGGGTCGCGCGCTCTGTTAAATTACTTCAAATGGAAAGTGTTCCACATTCGGGGATCGCGCGCGTCGTATATCGATGAACGTCGACACATTAACGATATTGTGTCGAAATTGTCCGTTGAACGCCCGCGCCGACAGACGCTACCCAGGAGCGCGGGCAGGAGCGATCTATTTTCGTTGCGAGCCATTGACCTGTTGCCATGTGCATCGCGCAGAAGTGAATCACGGAGATTTTGTAACACACATCAATATACTTGAACTGTAACCCTCGTTGCGCTCGTCTTAAATACACATCTAGCTACTTGAACGTCCGGGAGTCGCGAATCGTTTTTGGCGGCAAAATTCCGCACGCAATGAACATTTATCGTGCCAAAAAACCGCATAACGTTCCTCGATAAAAACGTTTGTAAAAATTAAGTGTAAACTACAAGTACAATTTCAAAATAAAAAATACCTTTGTTTATGTCAGCGTATATGGAACGAATCAAAATGAAAATATACGTTTACAATTTCCATTTTGAAAACCTGGGTACTACAGTACCCAGGGACGTTCAAGTTGTGCATGCAATTTTTTTTTTAAATCTCAATTATCATGCCTTGTGTTTTCTTTGTCATTCTATTACATCATTCTATATAATTATAAAGAGAGCAAACGAACGACCGGTCAAGCCATCCACCTGCTTATTGAGTTCACCATCTGCCACATTAGAGCACAGGTGGGTCTTATGTAAGAAAAACAGTTGTAAAAGTATTGTAAAGTTCAAGTTATTAAAACACTTACTTATAAAAAAGGTTTTTTTTTTTGTGAAAATATCATAAATAAATACAAATGAAGTGAGTGTATGTTCACATAGTAATATATTGAAATATGCGACGAAGAGAGAAAACTGTTGTACCGTTTAAATAATGTATCCCATACACAAAGATAATAAAGTAAGGGCGGTCTTTTATATTATTTATGTATATCGTAAAACATGTGCGGTGTTACAATAGTGCTAACAATTACAACTTTACTGTATTCTCGTCTACTAACATCTGTTTAATACAAGGGACCGTTGATTTTTAGTCAATGAGGATTTACGGTTTGTTTACTCATTCTTAAAGTTGAAAATAAAATAAATAAACGTATTAAGAGTACAAATCATCCCATTCTTACAATTTTCTCATTTTTTTTTCAATTTCATCCCCTTTTTCTTAAACTAGTTTTTACCCTGTTTGTACAAAGTATTTTATCATACTAGCGATCGAAGTTAGGGTTCGAAATCGACCAAGGAAGCTTTTAAGTCCTCTTTAGTGATTGAATAATATAGTTTTTTAGTTTTAGTGTGTGTGTTGTTTTTAAGTGTTTGACATTAGTAGTATAAACGTAAACAATGATCGTATTAGGTTATCAAATTTAATAGATATTTTATGAATAACATAAAAAGAATAATGTCCACAAAACTATAACAATAAACTATAACTGTCAAATTCCATTCTCCTTCGAGCGCAATAAGCAGTAAAAGGGGTCTGAAGTTTTCTCTTCACGTATTAATATATAGATATGAAGGATTTACAGCGAAAACCTGCTAAGTGCAATTTTCTTTTAAATTGTGTTAAACGCAAAAAAATACTTTTTCTTCTGTGCTCTATATATTGGTAAAACCGAAAAAAATAAGTTATACCATGGTAAAAACAGATGAATGAAACCAATTGGCCAATACTTGATCGGTAAAATCGGCAAGGCTATTTTTACCTAACGTAAAAAACTACGTAAAGTCACGAATCTTAAAACAGCCATCATTGCTCATTATAGTTATGCGAATTCATGGCTCACGTATGACATCCTGCTATGGGGCAATAGTGTAAGGCTTCAGATGTATTTGTTTCAAAAACTGTCCTGAAACTAGGTCAAATTATAATTATAATTCTGGATACCCGGTTCCAAAATTAAAAATGTACAGGTCCGGGCCTTATGCAATGTGCATCAAAATATATAAGTTGCCAAATAAATAAAAGGATGAACAAAATGCAATAACTTTCTTAAACCAAATTAAAAAAATACTATCCTAAAAATGCTATTATTCCCGTAATGAATATTTTAATGGCGGTTGTTTGGAATGAATCGGTCCGCCGCTTCACATATTGCTGTACCCTTATAGGGTCCATATGTCAACAATAATGTACTTAATTAATTAATAAACACCTAATGAGAAATATCGTTAAACATATGAAATGTAATAAATGATTGAGTATTGAGTATTACCGAGTTTTATATAAAGTTAGTCACAAGAAACTTATAAGGATGCAAAATTTGTATTAATCGTTTTTACTTATCCTATAACAAAATATTATCTTCATTATATGTCCTAACTTGTGACTACTCAAGTACGTAGCATCGAGTGAAATTTTAGCATAATAATTAAGTGCAAACTTTTAAGGCTTATTTCAAAAGTAAATTTATTGCATTTAACATGTTTTTGTAGTAAACCCTCGATATATTTTTAAACCCAATGCCATAAAAATTCATAGTAAGATATAGATCGAAAACGTGTACTAATAATACTAACCAAATCTGACAAATGACAGAAACAGCAAGCATAAATTGAAAATATGACACTTAAAGCACCCTTGCAAATTCTGCAAAACTCACCTTGACATAATTCTAACTAAAAGTAACACTGTGTTTGTTGATTTGTCTTTCTTTTGTATAACAATAGAGCACTGACCGAGACCGTTAGAATTTTTGGTAGAAAAGTGTTTTTTTTTTTCATGTAGAGAGATATAGGTTACAATTTTCTCTTTTTCATATCTGGAGGAAACTACATGAATTAAATCTTCTGACTCGAAATTCACAGGATTTTAGCCACTAAAAAGTTCTAGATCTTATTAAGCCGTAACTAAATAATAAAAAATATTCTAACGATGCTATTACCATTATTTACATTATAAAAATAATACCTATTCTAAATAAAAGTTAAGCTTTCATAAAAATTCTTAACATTTATTTCCTAATCTATTTTGCGGAATTTCCTGTTATATCTTCGAAGTTTAAGGCTTAGTAAAATTATGTATAACTAACCTTGCAATAAATATTTTACAATAAACTAAGGTTGAGTGATATCGTGTGATTTACATATTAAAAAAAATCAGACGGATTGAAAGTTTTGTGAGTGAGTTTCTTTAAATTAGATCTACGAATTTCGCTTACATTTAGGCCATAGAGAGATTGCAAACTACAAAAAAACAACACTGATTCCCTTGACTTTGCAAAATTTAGAGTTTGCAAAGTCAAGGGAATCAGTGTTTATTCTGATTTTATAAAGCAACCCTTGCGTACCCGCACGGGTATTGATCCGCCGACACCGCCTCCCTGCCTTAAAGTTCAATTGTACCGATAAAGTCTCTACTACATATTCCAAAGCTTTATAAGCTTAGTTAATATTTCCAAAAAGTGCTTGTCGGGGGCATGCCGTTTGTGATTTATGTATATGAAATTGACCTGGTTTTATTACATCATCATTGCCTTTTTTTTTTTAAATAGTCTTGGGAGTGTTGAGCTGTTTTTTTTTAGTTTTGTATCTTCGAAGGCTATAAAACTTATGAAGAAGTTTTTTTTTTATTTATTTTCCTAACAGAGTTTCTCTGTAGATTGAACAATTCCTGTTTACGTAAGGCATATTGAATTCAAAACATGACCAACTTCTCCTTTGATCTACGTTGGGGCCGAAAATAATTTTTGCTTTGAAGTACGCCACAAAGTTCGCATATTTGATATAAAACAAACAGTGTGTTATTTTTTTTTATGTAAACGAACTAAAAGCGCTTGGATAGGTGTTAAGTCATACTAAAGAATAAAACGATAGATACTTTTCAATTAAACTTTTAAAAAAGTAGTAGTTACAATATAATTTAAAGATGCCGTAATATAAATTTAGCTTCTTCTAATGAATTAATGCTAGAAGTGTATTTCCATTATTGGTGCAATTATTGCGAAAAAACGATCAGATACGCGACGCATCTTCACTGACTAAAATTAAGCTTCTATTAAAGGTCGAACTTGCATTATGAATTGAATTGAATTTGACTGCATGGTTTAGCTGGTCGCGTTACTAACTGCTTACTCGCACAGTGTTGTGGGCTTGGTTTTGAGGACTTAAACGAGACTTTAATCTGAATTTGCCTTATCTACAAAGAGTTATTCCGTGTCTTGATGTACTTTGTTTCCGGGATTACATGTTTGTGCAACAGGCGTTTTTTTTTACATTAAAACAAATGAATGATATTTTTGTAATATCTTCTAAGGTAATAATTTAGAAAGATATCACATGTTCGTCATTACACCGTTATCCGCAACTGAGGTGAATGGTGTTGGATTACTTATTTGGAAAACAAAGCGGTGTAATTTCAGTTGTGACCGCAACGTTTACGACCTGTTACGCCCTTCTATTAAATCCGCAACCGTCAGTATATCTCTCTTTTATATTACTTGGACTTGTTTACCACCCTTACCTTATTTCTAAGCTTTAGTAAGCAATTGGAAGGAAAAAGTTTTCCTTAGCATTATCATTACAATTTCCTAAATCATTAGCTGAAATTATAAGAATACAAACTGGTAACAAAGTATGCCCTTATCTCGATATTTAGTACTAACGGGCATGTTCATTGCATGCAAGACAGAGGTATGCTAGGTTAGATCAATAACCATAAAGAATAAGGTTTGACCTTTAGGTACTAAATTCGTAATTGCCGCCGCCATCTTTTCATAGTTGCCTACGACTGGACGTTCCTATTAAGTTTTAAATCATTTTCACATTTACCATTCTTAACAACTCATTATGACTCAAATTCTTATTTACATAATAACTTCTTTCACAGTTTTCAAAACTAGACGAAATTAATATTTAGATTAAACGCGAACTAGATCTTGTTTGGACGTCGTCATACTCCTGCCCTGCATTGCAGACGGTTCAACAATTTTATCTCCACAATTGATAACTCGTGTATGTGCTTTGACACTCAATGATGATGCAAGATACTCGTGAAGCACGATAATGCATTAGCCGTAGTAGATAAATTATAATATTAATTTTAGTTACGTTTTAGTTTTATCTTTATGATAAATATTCAGTTAACTTACCTCGGTTATTAATTTCTTTGTATTTTGGATAAAAGAATTAACACTGCCGTACTCAGATGTTATAGTCCGTATTTAGTTGAAATATAAACTAATTTAGACGGAACAGACAAGCGGAAACGTAGACAGTTTTCCTCAGCCACATGGTAATATTGTTATTAAACATGAGACGAAATGTTAACTGACATTAGAACGATAATTATTTCATATTGAGCTTCTTAGATAGCCTCTTAGAAAGTTTAATGATTTTAAAAGTGCGAAATCGATAAATTCATTTGAAATCCTGTCTCATGCATTTCAAAACTGTTTAATCGTGATTTTTCCAAGTAGAAAGATGGACTAAGACATAGGACTAAGATTCCATCTTAGTCCTATGAATCACGTTTTGCTTTGCTGTGTCCATACACGTACAGATTTAAGGCAATGATAACACTGGTTTATAATTAAATGAGTAACAACAAACTGACGGTCAGTTTGGTAGATTTTAATTTATTTTCTTTGTCTATGGCCTTATAAATGTGGTTTGCGTTTTGTGTTTCTCTTTCTTTTTCATTTTTAACAACTTAGGAAGCTAATTTTACTCCTTCGTCATTTGCATCCTAATAAGAGGTTACATGGAATCAGTAGGCACGTTCGTCCCAATTCAGCGCACACAACAGAAAACCGTCGAGCGTCGAATGATCTTCATTCCACGTATCTCATCGCCCCTGTTTGCTTTGTCCGCCCTAAATTTCCAACTTGATAATGAGAAGCTCGACTCGACAGCCTGGTAATTCCTACTCTACTGTCACTGAGGGCCGTTTGTTACCTGTAATTACCGGGTACGGGAATATATTACCTTTATGTGCGACGTTGCCTTTTATGTCGTCGGAAAACATCCATTGCGCTCTGATTGATACACTTTTTACGAGACTATTCTCGTTGGTTTTTATTTCTGTTTGGCTTCTAAAGTGAAGAATCGAGTTAATAATGCCGCAAATAATTGACTTTGTTCTATGCAATATCTGAATAAAATAAGGAAAATAAAAATGATTTATTTTTATTATAGAAAATTCTTTGTACAAACTGTAGTAGTCGGAGTCTGGGAGCAACTTTAGTTTGAATCCCGATGGCGATTATAATAAAAGT
Source organism: Eurytides lysithous rurik (assembly GCA_018247575.1). Taxonomy (NCBI): domain Eukaryota; kingdom Metazoa; phylum Arthropoda; class Insecta; order Lepidoptera; family Papilionidae; genus Eurytides; species Eurytides lysithous. The sequence continues at coordinate 9,990 of DWHO01003996.1, forward strand.
TTGATTAAATCTGCATATAGGGGAAAAGATTTTATTTTAATGAAATGATATTTCTAATGTCTCTTTTACAATTGGAACTATAAAAATGCAAAATAGGATTATACACAGTAGCGGGATAAATTATTAAATAGTTCTAAATACTTGGAGAACCGACGGTTGCACGTGAATCGTTATTGTGACGATTTATATTTGTCAGTTTTGACTGCGCATGCATGTATAAAGTGTATGTCACAAGAGTTTCGCATTATTATATTATAGACTTAAGCTTGTCATGTACATACTGTCTCAACAGTTGGAAATAATGTTTTTGCTTTTAATTAAGAGAAGTAAGTTTAACGCTCAGAGCTGACGAACATTTGCCAAGTTTGCTTTATTAACGGTTGCTGTACTGACTCGACTTCGACTCGACTTCGACTCGACTTCGACTCGACTTCTACGTATTTCCACCGTCTCACTATAGGTCGATGAAAGACGAAATGTTTTTATTATGTTTCCGTTCGTGACTTTTGTATTACATGTAATAAGTGAGGTAAACGTGATCCGCCTTCTTTAAGGTTAATAATGCGCGCAATCTCTCTGCAGCGAGGACATCGTGTCAGGCGCCTTGAGTTGTAAAAAAATAATAATGTCCTTTCGACCTATTTTGGCCACGACAGCCAATCTACTAGAATACAAATGTTCGCGTGATTTCAGGTACACTCACGCTCATTAGGGATGAATACCCGACTACTATACCTGACGAAGTTAAATGCAGAAGGTCGATGTACTGTCACTGACATACACCTTTAAGTATCGACTACTCTATATATTGGTCGATATTATATACACTAAGTCGATCTATAACCTATCCCTCTAGGTTTGGAACTCACCATCTCCAAATTGTAAAGAACGGCCCCATGGAGCCTGTACCACGGGGTCATACAGGCAATTAAAAATACGTTATGAAAGCAATTAAGAATGTTATCAACATACAAGTTGTACGATGGAATACACAAAAGTGACAAAATACTAGTATATTCGCCCACACCTCACCGAATTTTTCGTCCGGTCGCAACGCTCGCGTGACTTAAACCAATGCTCGTTTCCTTTTTGAGAATTCCTCAAAGAGACCGATGCGACATAAATCAAACTTCACCTCGACGTGCTCGCTTTGTGACAATTGTGTTTTTAACGTTTCTGTGTGAAATAGTTTCTGCGAATGTATAAATTATTTATGACGAGAAATGGTTTTAATTTACCTTCATATGTCTGCGTTTCTTCGCGTGTAGGATTGAAAAATGATTTTTTTTAATGTATGTTTTTATGTGACTTGGCGGTTATATTTAATATTTTACATTTTGACTAATAATCATAATCATTTATTTGTTAAAACATGTTCGTACAGGATAAACAGTTGTTATGTCAATGCTATTATAGTCACACATGTTTTTTGCTCTAAGGAGCG
>DWHO01003997.1:0-11431 GCA_018247575.1 Eurytides lysithous rurik
GTATAAATGGAACTACGAAAAGAACTAAACATGTTTCCGCTTGCTAGGTGACAGTAATCAGTGCCTTTTAAAAATTTATAATTAAACTTAATGCAAAATTAATTTAGTTATGAATCTTATTTGCGTTATTGTCTAATTCTATATGTTAAAATCTTTTAAAATTCTTTTCTATGTTTATTCCCACGTAAAAAACAAAATATTAAACAATTCTTTGTATCATTCACTACCATTCACATTTTTTATTTGTAATTATTGTACTGTATTTATAATTTGGTATGTTTTTATATACTGTCTTTGAAATTGTTTTATATTCAATGTTAAAAATTACTATCCCTTTCTTGTATTTTACTCACGATTTTACCCTTGTTAGTTAACTGTTCTTCAAGTTACCCCTTTTGCAAACGAATCATATTCAAAACCTGTCGTTGCCTAAATGAATTGCTCAATTTTATACCATAAAGAAAAACAACACAAAACTAAGTCATTAGATATATTTGATAGTTTAGAATACGACAGGTTGTTGTGACGCCATTTTGTCCATGCTATTCTGTTGCGCACCAAACATTCCTATTTCTCTAATTAAAATTATAGTTAAGATAGTTATAGTAAATAAAAGGTGTTCGTAAAAATATTTCTAAGATAATTTATAATAAATCTGCCTAAGAATAAACAAATCGAAATGTTATTCTAGTTTTACTATTATAAACGAGCCAAACATTAAAACAATCGATTCCGTGCAATTTATGCGTGAATACCTTGTTTGCTTTAAAAGTTTTAAAGGCGCCTAATTTTTTATTTTTTTTCTATATGTATGGTAATGTAGATTTTCGTTGTAAAGTTGACGTAGATTTCGTTTTTAGGGTCTTGGGTTCGAATTTACCTTATTAAAATTAATATTGCGTTTACGTATTTATAATACATTAACTACAATTGTTTGTCATTTTTTTTCAGAATATTGAACATGTTATAAAATTATATTAATCAATAGAATTTTGATTAATATAATATTAATCGAATTATCTATACCACATTAATTTTTCCAAATGCTGGATTGTTCAGTTTGATTTATTGCTAAAACAATTCATAATATAAAATTCGTTTATATTTATGAGACAAACTGCACATATTTTAGTTAATTTTTTAAACGGTGAAATTAACATATCACATAAACGCTAATCGTGCGACCGTTCTATTTATCAAAAGTTATTAATTTGACTGTGTAAAACGCTTATTTGGCTTAAGGATTATTTTGGAATATTGCTTCTAAAATTTTAGCACTACCTTTATTTCACTTAATCTTATAAGACCTCATTTGACTTTAATATGTTTTTTACTTTATCACATAGAATCTATTACAGAAAATCGTTTAAAATAATTGTATTGATTTCCTGTCAAATAATTTTAGATATAGGCGGGTAAATAATAATTTAATAGGACTGTTGCAGTTACTGAGGCGATACCTTGATACAAAAAAAATAGTAGTTTCTGTATTGTAATGTTACATAAAATAAATCAAAATGATAGATTTGTTAATGCCTTTTCGTTCATTTTTAAAATGTAAAAGTGTTTGTACCGATAACAATGTATTTCGAATGCATTATAAAATAACGGTGATCATGTTGCTCTTGTTCACCTTGGTAGTTACCTCGAAGCAGTTTTTTGGTGAACCTATCCATTGTATTTGTGGGTCTGACAAGGATTGTGATAAAGAGGCCATCAACAATTATTGCTGGATTTATGGAACATACACTTTAAAAAGCCTATTAATAGGTGAGCAAGGACACTAATAATTACGATTATTAATGCCTATAGAAAAATACTATACTAAAATGTATCTTGATATAATAAACAAACAATAAAAAGAGTTTCCTAATCTAACGCTATTTTTGACTAATTGTTCAAATTAGTTCGTTTTTCTCTAAGCCGTACGTTTAATGTATATAATCATGGTTTTAAATTCGTGTTTAATTGCCTTAACTATATATTTAAAAATATTAATAAAGAAGAAGAAATTATTAAATATCGGTGACTACTTTGTCACTATGGTTTTTATTTATTCTTCATATGAGACTTATACAAATCTCGACAGGTATAGAAGGAAAGCACATGGCATATCCAGGTGTGGGTCCAAGCATTACAGAAAATGATGAACAAATTAAGCATACATATTATCAATGGGTCTGCTTTGTGCTTTTGGGTCAGGCTGTGATGTTTTACATTCCCCACTATCTTTGGAAATCATGGGAAGGAGGAAGACTGAGAGATCTAACTGCAAACCTGGGTATAAATCAAATTGTTTTTTTTTGTTTCTCATGAATATGAAGGAAGGTGTTTATTTGTTTACTTTGTATATTTGTTTAGTTTTAACAAATATTTTCATAGTATGAATGTCTTTTATTAAAGGCAAAACATGTTTTAGAAAAAGTTCAAAAGTAATTAAAATCAAACATTTGATCTTTTTTATTTACATACAATTAAAGATTTATTTTATCTGTATTTGAATTAATTTATTATCTCATGTTATTGAATTACTCCATTTGTTATATATAAAAGATTGTTAATGTTTAGAATTTTGATAATACTTTTCAGATTCTCCGATTGTGTCACAGGATTGGTCTAAACAGCGTAGAGGACAGCTGTTGGCTTATTTCAATGATTTAAATGCCTACACTCACAATATGTATGCCCTGCATTATGCTTTCTGTGAATTGCTCAATTTAGTGAATGTGGTAAGGATCAATTTTAAATTAAAGCTTTAATTTTAAGTTTTAACTCCATGAGCAAAGGCTCTGTCTTGACTTAGTCTATGGTATCCCATACCTAAAAACTTTCCAAATATTTATAGTCCAAAATATCTATTGCCACTGGTGACAAGAATTTTTTTTTTCTATACAATAGGTAAATCTAACTAATTCTATAACATTTTATCAAAATTAATGTTTATTTTATTATTATTAACTAAATCACATCATTGTATTTTCTTAAACACTCAGCATTTAGAGATTTCATTTTATCATTTTTTTATAACAACATATGTTTATAAAAATTTTGAATGTTTTCACAGATTGGCCAGATATTTTTGATGGACTTGTTCTTGGGGGGATCTTTTCGTAACTATGGCACTGCTTTTACTGCTTTTACTCATGCACCTCGCTTGCCAAATGACATGATAGATTTTGCTTCTGTCAATCCAATGGACCAATTCTTTCCAAAGCTTACAAAATGTTGGTTCAGATCATATGGACCTTCAGGATCTATACAACTCAAAGATCGACTGTGTGTTTTACCGCTCAATGTGATTAATGAAAAGATTTTTATTATCCTTTGGTTTTGGCTGATGATATTAGCTTTCTTATCAACAGTTGCTATATTGTTTCGTATAGTGGTATTTTGCTTGCCTCCACTCCGCACTATTATGATCATGGGTCGATTAAGATATGTTCGGAGAAGGGCGGTATCAAAAATAATCAAAAAATATACTTTTGGGGACTGGTTTGTGTTGTACTTGCTGAGCAAGAATGTAAATCAGATTCTTTACAAAGACCTGATAGTTGAGCTATCAAAAAATTTGGAGCACGAGCCAGTTGTTGTTTAAGTTTTCTTTTAATTCTTAGTAGTGTATAAGTAAAAACTGGGTTCAGAAGTTATGTTATGAATAACTAATCAAAGATTTTCTGGTTTTACTTAAGTTAAGAGACTGATTCAAAGATAACACTTGATAAGAATATTATAGTATAACTAAGATTTCTTCATGCAGATAGACTGCAAATTTTTTTTGATTTAAGGACATTGTTTTGTCAACTGTTACAAAAAGTTTTATTGGGATATGATTGCCACAAAAATTGTTAGTTTATAAAAATATATTTTAAAAATTCCAAGTTTTGTTTGTTTAAAGTTTAGTTGTGATGTATCAATATACTTTTATATTGTTACCATTACACAGCTCATATACCAAATTAATTAAAAATCTGTTTCTTTTTTTTTCCTTGCGGTTTTAATAAATTCTGTTGCATTGATTTGATTTTGATTTACCATTCAAGTAAATACAAAATATACAATAACTAAACAATAAAAAGTTTTCATAATAAGAAATTATTTTATTTTTGAGTGTATAATCACAGTTACATCAGCTGTAGCTATTGGTTTGTTTTTATGGATATAAACCAAATTTATTGTTTTTCAATGGCTTATTTTAGATACCTTTTAACACATTCACTGCTGAACACAACTGTTGTTTGAAAAAATTCCGAACCACGTGTGCGGATTAACAAAATGTGTTCGAAATAAATCGCATCTCACAGTGCGGTAAACACACCGGTGTGTTTTCCTGTCGGGTCGCCCGTGCAGGAAACACATGGATAATACAACAAAATAGTAGAAAGTTGCGACTTTCTACTATTTTGTTGTATCGCTGTATTGAATGATTTTTGGGTCAGCAGTGAATGTGTTATGCTCTTTACATTTAGATGTTACAATGTGGAGTATTAAATACAATATCTAGTCAATTTCCAAATCCTAATATATTATCCTGAACATCCTCTACAGCCACAATGCACACATTCTACAATTCTGCCTTCCTCCAATTTGCTCTTGGGCACTCTACAGATACAATTTGTTGCAAAATTAGTGTCTCTAGTTTGTATACACCTCAAGCAACACAGATTCTCATAGCCTATCTTCTTCCATTTAGCAATCAGATTGGCGTCTGCTATTTTTTCATCAAGGCAATACTGATAAAGCTCTCTACTGATTGCCTTTCGTCTGTAAAACAGATCATATATGTATCTGGACTTTTGGTGGTGTATTTTAAATATTGGCCACAATGATTCCTGCTTTCTTTTTCCTTCATGTGGTTCAGTCTCAGCTGTAAACAAATGCGGAAAGATTTTTTTGTAGTTTTTTTAATGATGTTTTAACTTAAAGTGCAGTTAGGTTTTTTTATGTTATATTGTTAATATATATTAAGTATAAATTTTAAGTAACTAAATACTTTAACGTCTTTTCAACTTTGTAGTAGATATAAAAACTTAAAGATCAAATTAATTGTATAAAACTATGATTATTAACAAAATATAAAATGCGTTTTCAAAAAAATTACATTGAAGGAAAGTTTTTACCTTCACGCATTTTCTGCTCCAATTCTTCAAGAGTAGGTTCAATTAGTTCCCAACCCTCAGGCGGCGCTTTACGGCTTCGACGAACTTTTGGCATTTTTAATGGACGTTTATACTCTGAAAATATCAAAGAATAACATTTATAACCTAAAATTGCACACCAAAATATAATTAAACACATAATTAATTTCAGAGCAATTTCAGTATGTTTAAAAAAGTATAACTAAAACTATACTTACTATCTAGTCAAATCGCAAACAAATCACCGATTCAAAACAATTTATATTTTCCTACTTTGACAGATCGACAAGACAAGCAAACTAGTAACGTTCTTAAAATGTATTATTCCCATAAACAATGTTAACTCGAACTACCAATTAAATCAATAAGTATATATTAAATTATTAAATAGTTGATCTACGACAATTTCTTGGATATTATACTGAAGGAATTACTAAGTACTGCAATTTAAATCGATCATATGTCCTTGTCGATCGTCTGATCAATAAACCATTAAAAAAAAACTATATTCTTGGTTTCGAAAGATTCTAAAATGTATGATTTTGTGGACAGTTAGATGAGCAAAATTTGATTAATACTATTTTTACAAAAGGTTTCAGCACAAAGGGATCTTGAGATTTCGGTGCCTATGCCTCAAATCGATTCGTAACATCGATTAATTTTTATTATCTGAATATGAAAGCGGTTTGTGTCAAGATGTTTTTATTATCAGATGAAATGTATAATTTGATTGCTTTTCCTGTGATTAATTATTAGAAAAAAAAATAAGATCATTTAATACATCTCACATGAGAGAAATAACACTGATGAGATTATTGGTATTATTAGCTTTGCATAAATTCTATAAATGAATATCATTTAAAGAATTTATGCAAAGCTAATATTGAAACTGCACTCTAAATAAGTTTCAATCGTCTAGTAACTACGCCAGTTAAATTAATTCAACGGCTTTTCAGTTGCAACACTGAATTTTTTACTGCAGCTAGTGTGAGAAAATCGCAAATCTGCTTTATGTAATAAATACCAAAAGCGAAAGATATGCTAATTCTTTACCGGAGTCGACAGATACCGCTAATTTTTACAAGTGGAAAATCCGAAAGGGGGAAATGTAACTGTTGTTAGCTGTAGCAAATAACAACTAATATTCATTAACGAATAAGTATTTATTCCTTTTGATTTCTTTTATTTTACTCCGTTTAAACTAATAATTTGATATAAGTTTACGTTACTGTTATTAAAATTAAATTTGTATCATTATAATGACATTAAAAAAAATATTTAGCGCTTATTTGAAACGCGGCGTAATCACGCGTCAATTTTAAATGGATTTATAAAGTAGTTTTAAATTGAATAACAATTAAATAATGCGATATAATTTCTGATGGTGTTGTTTAATAATTACTTTTTTTATCATTTTGTTCAATCTTAATTTATCGGAGTACATAAACGAACATGCATCTATAGACAATTTTATTGATTATTTTAGTGTGCTGTTAAAAGGACATTGTAAGGTATTAAGATGTTTAGTTTCTAGGCGTTTAGAAAAACCACTTTTTTGCGAAAGTTGCCACTTCTGTTCCGGTTTGAAGGACAATGTTGCCAGCATAGTTTCTGGGCATAAAGATATATATGTTAAATTTCTGAGTGACGAGCACCGTATGGTAGCATCACTTTAACTCTAAAAAAAAAACTAGCAATGATGCTATACTTTCCCAAGGCACTATCTATACTATACTCTTCCCGCACTCTCGATAGAGTTCACCTGCCCAAGGTAGGAACCCCCCACAGTGGTACAATCACCACAGTCATTTTATGCTTTACACCTGTGTTAAGTGTACTCATTTGCTATTCAATAATTTTAATCATTATTGTGTCGATTGAGGCATTCGGAAATAAATATTTGCTCAGTGGCACTAGTTCTTTTGCAATAAAACATTTATGTAAGTATCACATTGTGACTATTACGCAGGAGAACAATGGTTCTGCGGCGTGGGGTTTCGCAGTCGATCTTAGGTAACTTTGAGCCCCTTAATATGAAAATAATAACAGATTTACCGAATTGACTCAACTATTTGTGATAAAGACAATTTATTTAAATTCAAGATAAAATTAAATAAAAATTTTGAATATGTTCAAAAAATTTTTATTTCCAACGGAAACGATATCTTAAATTATACATATTACAATATTAATCAGAATAAACAATAATATTATTTTTTTATAAAATGTCCTAACCTTCATATAAATCGTACTTAGTTTTAGGCACATGTTTGCAGTACAAAGTGCAACCAGAATAAAATTTCGGAGGAAACCTTAACCTTCAGAGGAAGCCCTGCAATACCGTTTACAACAAAAATGCGCATTCTTAGGAAGAACACAAAAACTATTTTTTTTTAATTCTTTCACAATCTTATTAACACGCTTTTATTAGCTTCGGTTGTATGTATGTATGTAACGGAATCTTTGAGCACAATTTTCAACGGTTTCTAGAAATCTGATCAATTTGAAATTTTGCACACGTGTCAAGCACCAATGACAATGCAGTAATATGACAATAGTTTTCCATTATCCTTATTAGGACCGCCAGGATTAATAATTTCTTAGCGTGTTTTTTTAGTTTTTTTAAACTATTATTATTTTTCTAAACGGTTCGACCCTTAAGGGGCAGATGACACACACACTTTGGGTCAACTCAGCATACAAGACTCTAGTTTGCTTCGCTTTAGAGCAAGGCGATACCCAATGCTGTAGGGTTACAGGTACGGTTCTTGCGAGTCGTGTACTGCGTCTGCATACAGGACCCTGACCGTCCTTAATTTTGTCAAGTCACGCATGCTCTCATGCATGACTTGACTTTGGTTGACGCTACATTTCCAGGAGAAGTAGCCAGTGGCAGTACTACCATTCTCGAATAATTTATTTTTAAATTTGAGCGTTGCTGAAATTATGTGCTAGTAAAGATTTATAAATTTTACTACTTAGTAGGGCAAGCCGGGCTTTTGGGCTTGTATGGTAGTACCGCCACTGGATGTAGGGTCTACCAAACTCACAGAAACTTCGTATTTCTACGGGTTCGTCATCCCAACGTAGCTTTACATAGTTGCATTGACTAAAACCACAAACATCAGATAACATAAGATGAGACGATTATGAAAATAACTTAGACAATAATATTTTGCTTATTTAGTTATAATACAAAAAAGTAGAGCGCCTAATGTGAAGCAACCTAATTTCCTTTGACAACGCAGTGTTTTGAACTAGAATATACATATGATATTAACTCTATACGTTCAGTCAATTCTCTGGAAACACTACGCGAATACAGAATACAGCATTGCTAGCCCACTGTTTGGCGGCAATATAACTGGCAGACTTGCTTTTGACTTTTTTGTATTATTATATGTTGGTAACTTCCAACACCGTTTTGAGTATAAAACAACTCTATATTAACCTATCTCTTACAAAACTTTGCATCTCCATTAAATATTACTTATGATATAAATTAATTATCTACACAAATCAATGTTTACTTCCCATACATGTTGTAAACCTATACATTTGTTGCGCATGATTAGCTATGAAGTAGAAATAAATTCCCTTAGGAATAATCTTATTGAAGCGTGAAGCTGGTACAGAAAATGTTATTTAATACAGCTTTTGTATATATAAAGTGTATATAAACTTTTGTTATCAATAGCAAATCTTTAACTAAGTAAACATTCGCTATTTTTATAGAATAAAGTATATGTAAAATACTATGTAACTCATATACAATAAGCTACGCAACAAACATTAGTTTGTATAGTAGGTGAACAGCTACGTAGTGACAAATGTTATCTCTCTTATTACTATACATATAATATCGCTACCAAAGTAGAGCTTTTATTTTTATCTGAGACTTTGGCTCTATTAATGGTTTTCAGTTATTCTATAAATGGTAATTAGTTAACAGCTTAATGAAATTAAATTGATTTTCTTAATTCCGCGACTAATTTTCTTTTATTTTTCAACAGTCGTCACTTTTTACCTGTGTTGTGTGTGAATAACGGGCCTACCTACCAATACAGTATACAGGCTTATGTCGAATTCCATCGCGCTCCCACCAAGGCTCTCGGTGTTGTGCTAGAGCGAGACGGGGTTAGCTTCGCGACTCGTTTACCACTTTGGAATGCGGTGTTGCGCTCGCGCCAGTAGTGGCGGGCCAGCCAGTCATTCGATTTCTTCGCGAGCAGCGACACTGCAAACCCGGATGGAAAATGTGTGAATAAAGCCAATGTGTGTTTGATATAAATAAGTGTTATAGTGCAACGAGTGTGAACGAGATTTGTGTTATGAAGTTAAGTTGACGGCAGCTTCGAGGCAACTTCGGGTGTTTTGCTTATTTACCTGTAAGTAAAGCGTACGTGTCGATGTGACGTCGAGGTTTTTACGCTCCTGCCGGTCCTTGTCTTGAAAGTGAGACTTAGAACTATAGTCTCAATAGGAATTGCGACAATCTTTTTCCTATATAATATACTTTCCTATATATATAAGATATTAAATATATGTATTTAATTAGGGGAAGCCCGTTTTTACAATAATATGTACCTTGATTCATTACATTAAGTTGCGGTTACAATTAGTAAACGATTTGTTAAATTGGTTTGCGTGTAACATTACTGAGCTTATATCGTGAGTAATATATTTTACGCCTTAAAATTATTATTTTAGATAACAATATAAAAAAAGTTGGTTTAATTGGCCGGCTACCCAGTCGCGGTCTAAAAACATAAAACAATTTCTTCGACTGCCATTTTCAGATCCACCGTTGCATAGCGCCTAAATTAAAAACGTGTCGCATAAAAACTTGCCATTCTGTCGGCACTACTCAAAAACCATACCTACGGCGGCGACCTACCTACGAAATAAAAACTGAAGAATATTGAACTACACACTAAGAAACTACGCCTAGCTCACTTCACTTACTATTTGTTATAAATTTCGAATCTTAATTTCATTAATTCTTAGTAATAATTATAGTACACAGTCACAAATTGAATGTCTAAATGCCTTGTTGTCTCGAAAGAAATTACGACTTTCAGTGATGATAATTTGTATGGAATCAAAGACATAATGATACAGATAATTTATTTTTTTAAATTCCTAAATTAAATCCACAACTAACTTTCTGTCAACACTAATGTAGCAGTGGTATTGTATTGTTGGTATATGATTGATCTACTCCATGCTGATTAGGTACAAAAGGCAACCTGTATTCTAGGATTCGAATTCTTGACTTTACATAGAGAATTGGTACACTATTAAATGGAGAAGAATTACCTTTTACTTGGCCACTACTGTGGTTGTAACTGATATTGTTACTTGAATCAGGGTTTTTTTTTCTTATTTAGTGTCTATTTTGTTTATTTTATATGAGGTAATTTAATTTCGTTCGCGGCGACTAGAGCAACGATGTCTCAACGTGACTTGGAGACACGATCTTTCATTCATGCCTCGCATAAAAAAAAACGTGCAATTAACTTGAGGACTATGACTTGCGCGGCTGATTACTGAGAAGGTTACGAAACGGAACGTATTTTATAACTATAGCAGATTTTTCCCGCGATCATTATCGCCAATTCACCATTCATGCTTAATCTGAAATGTGATTTTGACAACGTCTCCGCAATATACATTGCACGTCGTCCGATGTTAGGCTTTAAATTTTATAAGTCTAACTAAAATTAAGAGTAAATAGACCTGAGCCAATGAGCCTTGTAATTATTTATTAACCTCTGCAGGTCTGTGATATGCATCTGACCAATGACGTCACTGATATAATAATTTGTAGTCAGGTATTGATCAATCCAAGTGATTAATTTTGCAAACAATAAAAGGTAATCTTTCATCGTTTGCAAAATATTTAATCTTATATTACATATATTACTATACAATAATTAATATATTTCAAGAATAAGTATTCATGTTATTTTTATAACATGAATACTTATTCTTGAAATGTTTTATTATATCATTTACTTTATATAAAAAATAAATCCCCACTTTTTACGTTCGTGAAATTGTGGTCTTCCATAAATATTATTAACATGTGCAAATAATTGCTTAAATCCTTGAAGAGTTTTTGTTAATTTAAAGTTTATATGGAAGTAAAGTGCTGAAAGCTTTAAATATGATACATTATCATGTTCAAATTTTGGGTTTCCGCATTAAATACAATTGTATTATTTTAGGTAAAGTAAAACATAATAACACTTATTTGCGATATAAAACTGGTACTGTGATTTAACTTTATATGT
>DWHO01003998.1:0-11431 GCA_018247575.1 Eurytides lysithous rurik
GGGTGGGAATGGGCCACCGGCCACCTCACTCACCGAACGAAATGCGAAAGCAAAAAGACACTTCCACTAAATAAAAGACAATACCACAAAAAATGTATAATCCTCCCTCCTCTTCCGGCTTCAATCTCCTTTTCTTGCCTCCCCCTCCCCGTACCCTTTCCCCTCCAAAAAATCCCAGCTTAAATGGGCGCAGTGCCAGTGGTTGTTTAGTTCGCCTACTCCATAAAAAAAATACTAGTTACGTAATATTAGTTACTACGTAGTAGTTTTTCACCAACATTAAAATGGACCGGTCAAAATATATCGCAATTTTAAATTTTTTACGCTTATACCAGATTTGTAATGGTGACATGAAAACTACGCAAAATAACCCATAAGGAGTAGCGAAACTGGGGATTTAATCCAAAATTAGACGCAACAAAAACAATTTAAATTTTAAGTTTTTAACAAAAAATAAATGAGTGCATAATTTATAATTAAATGCTCAATGACTTTATAAAATTAATTTTACATAAAGGACTAAACTGAACGTAAATACCAACATTTTAGGGATTATCCGCAAAAAAATTAAGTATTTAAAAATGTTAAAAATTAAGAAAAACATATGAATATGAGACCTAAGACTTATGAACAAATGTGAAAAATTAATGTAATAGCAATAATATAACACTATATTAAAATAAAATTGTATATTCTATATTTATTTATTATAAGTAAATGTAATAAGAAGAATTAGTCTCTTGCAATGAATTTCCAGTTTTGATTCAACTTTGAATGCGGTTTCCGAATCTTCGTGTACAATAATAACACTTTGTTCGTAAAAATGCTAAATGTATAGAATATGTACATGTATTGTCAAGTCCTATAACTATAAAATATTAAATGAATTTCCAATAAAACTGGAATATTACTGGAACAAAGAAACTCAGCACTACTTAGGTCAATAAAACTGCAATACTGGTATCAAAAATTGGATTTATTTTTCTGTTTCGCTGCATAGTTTATGTCAGTAACAATGTGCCAGGTTACAGATTTGGCTACACAGCCGGCATCAAGCATAACATGTACTTTTTATAACATATGATACATTTTTTCAGACCTAATATCCTAGACATTATATACTACCTACCTACGTAAGATATACAGGTAAAGCTAAATTATCTACACTCGTCAATAAGTTATATACAGATAACAATACAGCCAAGTTATATATACATATGTCAAACAGACCCACCTATCTGTAGCCAGCGACACCTTGGTTTTTCCTACACTCGGGGCAGTACCATTTGCCTTTAGGCGGTACCATGATACCTACACACTCGAAGTGGAACCACTCTATGGGACATCCCTCGGCATCGCATGCTATCATCTCTGACACCTCGTCGTATGGGCATCGGCAGTAACAGTAGACGCTTTCGCCCTCTCGCGCCTGGCGTACCGCTGGCCTTTGGAACGGGTACGGCAGGCTGGATGTACCAGAATTAAGGTATGTGGGCGGCGGTACGGGTATGGAATTCTGGACACTGTTAGGTTGATATATTTCCAAGGCCCCTTCATCACTGGTATCGGAATCGCTTGATTCCATCGACTCTGAATTCATTAAAATTTTCGGCGGCTCCGGATCTGGGATGGGTGCTGTCAACCTGATTGGATCCGTGTAATTGAACGTTCTTTGTGGTATTACGGCGGAGGGTATTTCTTTTTTAGCTTTGTGCGCGACTGGTGAGGGGAGATCCTCCTTCCTCCACTCCAGCTTGGGCGGTAGCTGGGGTTTTAAAGCTGCAGTCGACTGTTGGGAGTCCTCGTCGCTTGAATAACCATAGAATTTGTTTGGCACCCGTCTACGTTTCGAGGCACGCTTCTTCTCGAGAGGCGTTGCCTTCTGTGTGCTTATGTTGGTAGACAGTGCTAATTGAGGCTTCGGAATCTCTGGTACTTGAACCGTGTTGGACTGCAGAGATATTGTTATTTTATTTGATACCAATACCGGTAGAGCCTCAACCTCCGCCTTAGCAATGACCTCCTTGGGAATGTTAATTTTTATCGGCGCGTGCTTCCTAGAGCTCTTTGATCTTTTCTTCTTTTTGCTGCGCTTTTTACTACTGCTCGTTTTTTCTTTAAGGTCCACTTCGTTCTCGGGGTGTTCTACTGCTGACTCTGGTTCTTTGACTGCTTTGGGTTCTACATCCTCTTTAATAGGAGTAGTCGCACGACTAGCCTCCCCGGACATGGAACCGCCATCAGAAGGCGCTACTGACGCTAAAAGCATAAGCTGATTTCGCTTTTCCGCGTACAATTTGTTTGCAATTTTTTGCGGATTTTCATCATAGAATTCTTCATCGGTCTCGCTTTCCTCAGTTTCTAGGTCACTTTCCGCAATTAGGGGCTCGGTTTTTTCAGGTACCAAAACGGGGGTCTCAGACATTCCCATAACATCCACATTAGAACCATTACTAATTCGTCTGACGGGCAGAGCTTTCTTTAATTGCTTATTTTTTTTCTTTTCACTACTTGATTCATCTGACGAATCTGAGTCTGAAGAACTAGAAGATGAGGAACCGCTACTAGAGGTGCAGCTACAATTAGAGCCGCACGAACAACTCGAATCGCTGTCGCTGCTACTGCTGCTAGAAGATGATAAGCCACCGGACTTCTTCTTGGGTGATTTCTTGATCTTCTTTTTATCAGCCCCGAAGACATCGTCTTCACCATTCATATCCGCTGGTATCAAACAATAGTCATGATCAGAATCACAGACATGTTTTCTTATAGGAACTAAAGGCGGCGTCTTTTCCTTTTGTTTTTCGACCTTAGCTTGATATTTTTTGAAATTGTCCCATATCTCTAACACCTGCTTTTCATCAGGCTTTTCTTCTTCAGGTGGTTCAACTTCTCCTTTAAGTTTTGACAGAGGTTCAACAGCGGCGTCGACTGACTCTTTTAACTCGGTGACAACGGGTTTTTCATCTTGAAGGTCTTCGTCCATTTTATCCATTGCTCCATCTTCTTTTATTGATGGTGGTATACCGCTGTCAGATTCATCACTACTATCACTTTCGGACAAGTTTAGTGCTGGTAAATTAACATCTAACAATAATGCATCCTTATCTTTTATTTTTTTCTTTTTGGTCTTTTTCGACACCTGTTCTGTTCCAGCCTCTACTTTTATTTCAGAAGATCCAGCTTCTTCCTTAGGTTTTTCATCAGTTAAATCAACACTTGTAGGTTTTTTATCAATGTCATCTATGGGTTTATTATCTGCTGCACATTTTTGTTCATTAAAAGATTCACCAATTGATTTCTTTTTGTGTTCTTCTGTATGCTTGGCCAAAAGTTTTTTAGAGACAAACTTCTCTGTGCAGTTTTCTTCGTTACATACATGCGGAAACTCTTCTGAGTGAAATCTTTTATGCACTTTGAGGCAAACAGCTCTCGTAAATTGCAAGCTGCACTCCTCACAAACAAAAACTGCTGGAGGTGTACAGAAATGATAAACATGCGGCCACTTTTTTTGTAGACACTTTTTACACAGCACACTCTCTGTCCCATGCTTCCAAAACAAATGATTTGTTATATCAGGTTTATTTCTGTATGCAATACCACAACGGTAGCAGAGATGATGCAACTTATGTTTCCACACATGGTTCGATAAACGGGCTTGGCTTTGGCAAAATTCTAAACAAACATCACAAGTGTGGTGCACTTTGCGTAAATGTACCATTAACCTAAAGGAAGAAGAAATAGAGTCTACATTACACAAGCAACATCTAAACCTATTTTCATATTCAGAATCATATGTTCCAGGGCATAAATGACACAATAACTCACTATAAGTATAAAAATTAGATTTACACATAATGCAAAGCAATATAGTTTTTGGGTGCATTTTACGATTATGTAAATAGAGATCTTTAAGAACAGCAGTTTTAAAGAAACATTGAAAACATTCAAATATATGACTATACTGCACTTCATCACACTTATCAACACTGTCATACGAGTCTAAGTTTATGAAAACTGCACACACTTCATCTACTCTTGCTTTCACTTTAGCTGCAATTGTTTGTGGCAGAAGTTCTTCAGCCGTAATACTATCCACTGTGGCAGAAAACCGGTGCTCTGCAATCAAATGCAAGGCTAGCTGCTCACAATTCACAGCAATCTTCCGTGCATGATTACAATAAATACAGTTTATAACAGTTGAAGCTAAAAAAACTTTCAAGAGATCTTTGAGTGGATATTTATCTAAGGGTCTGTCTAATGTTAACTCTATTACAGGCATATTGTCAGTGGGTGAAAGTTCTGCCACATTTAAAATATCTTCTTTTTGCTCAGTCTTGGGTTCTATTTCTGGATGAATATGTTCATCAATATTTTGTACTTTTTCTAGTGGTGATTGTTCAGGTTCCATTTTCACTTTGATGTCCTCCGATGGTACCTGTGATTCAATAAATTCCTTTTCAGGGGTGAGGTCTCTTTTTGTTTCTTTATGTTCCGTTGTTGTGCTGTGATTGTCCATTGATAATTTCTCACCGACATCACTGTCAGAGGAATAATCACTTGATGAGTCCTTGTCCAGAAACTCTTTGGGAACCCTAACAGTCAGCTTTGGTACTCTATTCAAGGCATTAGAGCTGTCCTCTAGATTGTTATCATAGATAGTTGTTTTTATTGTGCTCTCTGCTTTAGGTTCAACATCTTTTGACAATAAAAAAGCTGACTCTGTGCTATGATTTAAATTCTGTTTAGGTGTTGTTTCTATATTATCTTCAATTATAGTGCTTTTAACAAAAGGACTGTCAGCTTTATCACAAATGGTCATTTTTATAGATGGAGGCTTTGCTAATGTTGGCAATTCCCTTACTGAATCTTTCTCATAACGTTTCGGAGGCCGTCTCACTCGTGTAGGCGGTTTATATTGTTGTCCAACAGTTGGATCTACAGTAGAATTAATGATAACTGGTGAACTTGCACTATTCAAGCTCAACTTTAACTTAATACCACCTTCTTTTTCTCTTTCAGGTAATTGGTTCATTCTATCTTCTATGTTTTTAGACACCGGTGCTGATGGATGTATTTCATCTGGTATTGGTGAGTCACTTTCATCTGAATGCTCCATACCATCACCTCCATTAGACATAAACAACTTAGTAGCTTCTGTAGCTTCAGTCTGGTGATTTGGGGCCCCAGGTTTCTCATTTGAATTATCTATCCCTATCACAGAGTCTACTGTATTACTAGTGTCCTTGTTAGTTGAAATTGAGCTTTCGGAACTAACACTTGTATCACTATTAACAGGTTCACAGTCACTTGATTCTATCATAGCCTTGTGGGTTGTGACTGTCTCAGGTTTTGCTTCATTGGTTTCAACTTTATCATTAATAGGCCTAAATAATTCCTTATTACTTGGTGCAGCAGAGCCATTTTTAGGTGGCTCGTTGCCATTTTTTACATACTTTATATTATTCGGTTTTTTACTAACGAGTACAGGCACAGGTTTAGGTTTCACATTGTTACAGTCATGATTAAAGAAGTCATCCTGTTCACTGCAGATTTCATCACAAGAACAACACATTAAATACAATGTCCCATTATAAACATTAAAAAATTCCTCCTTACTGTTGTAATTAAATTCTTGAACATTATGTTTGTTTGTTAAATGAGCTGAAAGTTTTTCTGCTTTAGAAAACATACCTAGGCAGAACAAGCAAATATGTCTATTGTGCATTTCTCGCATATGAAGGAAGAGATTCCAGTTTTCATAATAGGTACCGCAAGCTGAACACAAATAAACCTTTCTTGTAACTCTCGATGGACCACCCGTACCTACATCTGTATTGGGCATAGATTCTGGACTGAGTGCCGGCTCCTTGGCCTGAGCCCGACATATCAATTGATGTTCTTTTAACATAGCCAGAGTTTTGAATGACATGGAACAACACTTGCGACACTTGAACTTCACCATAGGCTGCAAACCTAAGCTTTGGGCATACTCCTTCAACTGGGGTCCTTTCTCAGTCTTACCCTTTTTGAACTGTAATAGTTGGCTCTTAGGCACAAGACGTGGCACCGGTTTGTCTTGCTCATTTTCCAGTAAATTCTCTCCTTGTGATGAGGCATTGTGAAACGGATTACGGTCGATGCGTTTAGGCAAAAGCTTCGGTACGCGAGGGGTAGAATTTTTTGATGCACTTTCACTAGGCTTAGTCACAATATGCTTTTTCTTTTTGCACGCACTGTTGTATGGAACTGAACTGTCAACAAACGGTCTCTTGCCGAGGTGGATTCTTAATGGATTAATACGTTTGCGAAACTTATCTTCTTGCAAAGCGTCGGCGCTCGAGCGCCGTGGCCCGTAAAACGGCTCCGGGGGACTAGACGGCTCGCCCGCAAAATCATGCCCGTTTGTAGTCAATTTCGCGGGTCTTTCGCCGTAAAAGTTCGCCAGCGACGCTGAACTTAATTTATCGTCTCTCGTACTGGTTATATTACCATCTTCCATAGTTTTCTGAAAAAAATTAAACACGTGCTTGCTACATTTTTCGAGAAACAAAAGACATTCAAACAAGAGGAAATCAAACTTTGATTTGAAATACGATAACAATAATAACAATGAAAATTGAGACCGTACCTCTGAAATCGTACGTCCAGTACGAGTGCAATAATAAAGATTCGTTTCCATGCATCCGTTTGAGTAGAGCACTCCTTACATCAGGCCTAATAAGAGGCAGCCGCGGGCTGGTCATTCCCGTAAAATGGCGTCACTTCGCTGAGCGAGGATTGGTGATATCAGAAATATTGCACTGCGTTTGTAAGGCGTTTATCACTATGTGTAAACATTTTTAATGTTTTCTATTATATATATAATCACAAATAAATTAAATTGAACTCATTCCGCTGTTTATTTCCAAACACATTATCGAAAATCGTAGCGCATTACGAGAAGCTAATTCACGTCCCATAGACTAACTTTTTTTTCTCTCTACCAGTTTTTTTTTTAATTCTGTCATGGCGAACGCATTCGCAAACACGTGGTTCAGACCATAGACAATAACCGCAAGTACTCAAGTAAGAACCGCGCGTTTGTATCATTTAAAATTTCAAATGGTAACTCTGCCATCTTTATGTCAATTATTATTTATCTGTTGGGTGTTTGATAAGAGGAAATATTTGTATCTGTGGTTGCAGTATACGACTAGAGAACAGATTGAAGAGGATACTTATTTTTAGTTTTTATAATTTTATTTATTGCAATTTCTTTGTTTATGTCAGTTTCTTTAGACAATGCTGATTCAAGATGATGTCTGATCAGTTTAGAAAAGTAGAACCGTATTCTCCGAAATCTTCACCTCGAGGAGCGAGGTCACCAGTAGTATCAAGACAGGATTCTTCAGGAACCCTAAAGACTACTATCTCACTCGGAAAGAACCCGGCGATTGTGCATAGTGGTCCTTTCTATTTGATGAAAGAACCTCCAGGTAGGTATCGTAATATGTTAAATTGCTAAAAAAATGTATTCTCTTTCTTACACTGCTTTCTTTATTTTTCAGGAGAATGTGAATTAACAGGGGCAACTAATTTAATGGCGTATTATGGTCTAGAGCATTCGTATAGTAAGTTTAATGGTAAAAAGCTTAAGGAATCACTATCGTCTTTCCTGCCAAATTTGCCTGGAATAGTTGATGGTCCAGGACAAGAAGACAACAGTACCTTGGGATCAGTTATAGCAAAGAGACCTATTGGTGGAAAAGAGTTGCTGCCACTAACAAGCGCGCAGTTAGCAGGTTTCAGACTTCATCCTGGACCACTTCCTGAGCAGTATCGTTATGTAAGTGCAACACCACCTAAAAGGCACAAGAGTAAGCACAAGAAACACAAACACAAAGATGGTGCACCTCCAGGCCAGGATACACCACTACAGGGTAAGTTATTCTTAGTATATTTTTTCTTGGTATGATTGTATGATATGAAAAATGTAATGTAATTTTTTCATTTAATTTATCAACCAAATATTTCATTATAACTGTTATAGAAGTTATAGAATCAAATTTTTCCTATTATGATATATTACATTATATCCTATTTAATTTATAAATATTCTAATATTTATTATCTTATCAATATTAACGGAATTTGGATGTGCGCATACATATGATTTCCTTCATATGCAGAGTAAAATATAAATGTACTATAATAATGTGAGTGTTCAATATTTTCTCCTTACTTTTTCTTCACATGAAGAAATAATTTCTAATGAGTAGTGGTTTAATAAAGATCACACTTAATAATATTTAAAAATTGTCTTGCAGATTCTTCAAACCCAGACACATATGAAAAGAAACATAAAAAACAGAAACGCCATGATGATGATAAAGAACGTAAAAAGCGGAAAAAGGAGAAAAAGCGAAAAAAGCAAAAACATAGTCCAGAGCATGGTGGTCTTACACCTAGCCAGCATCCTGTCCCATAAGGATTATAATCGTAATAGCTAGTAAGGTTTAGTTATATTGATGTGTTAATAGTGAGACAAGCTCTGCGAAATAATAAAGCTGTTGGTAGATTTTGCAAATTATTAGTGATTATTGTTTTATTCCCTTATAATTTTTGTGCGAGATGCAACTATTACTATTTCATTCTAAAATTTTGATACATAGTTTATATATTACGTATAATATATCATTCCAATTTAGATGAAAATTAAGTTAATTAATTGAAAGATTTAATTTATTTCTAGTACCATTTTTTTTAATTATTGACTTCTGAATATGAAAACAATGTTATTGAAAATTGAAATTAATTGGCATTCTAGTATAATTTTTAATACCGAGTATCATTATTCTATATATACTGTAAAAAAATTGTAAAAGCCAAAATTGATTCTGTATGTTTGCTAACTAAAACGTAAGAATAACTAAATTAATGGCAATAAATATATATTTCTCCTTATTTTCTGCTTCCCCTCAAAAATTTAAATATATTTGTCTCATTTGGTTTAGTTGTTCTAAGAACATATATAATAAATATCTGGAGACGCTTTTTATTCTCATAGTGTTCTACTGAATTTTGCCTTCCTTGAATCAGAATTTCGCATCTACCGAAAGTAGCCGGATGTGTACTGTGTTAGTTGAATTTTTAATAAGGTGGTATCTTGTGTTATGTATAAAGTTTCTTGATGATATCCTTATGCTCTCTTTGTTTTAATTAAATCATTCATTCTCTGTTCGTAGGTTCTAATTTAAAATTTCATAGTATAATTTACTGTTTCATGTTTATATTACAAAGTCAACTTATTTCTTCCCCTTTATTTTTAATTAAACCAGTTTTTAAGTTAAACTTTACTCTGCAATCATAAAACAATATTTGTAGACAATTGAATAATAAAATTTTTGAATGCTCAAAATAATTAATGCTTAATATTTTCCATGTTGTTTTTGTTAAGATAACTTGGGTTTGTGTTCATCTTTTTCTTTTTTTTTTTAAACTATATCCATCTAAAGTACAAAAGATGTTGCTAACCTAGCAACAAAATAGTGCATTTTACACATCTTTGTATATATTATTATAATTTTTAGGAAACAATAATTTGTTTTATAACTTTCAAAATCACCAAATACATTAAAGGCTGGGTTAGATTCTAAGCTGCATTACGGTAATGGTTTGTGTATATGTAAAAAACCAACAATCTTTTTGATGGTTTATGCCACTTTATGCTATCCATATTTCAATGCTTTCTTAATCTAAAAACATAATGCAGTATATATATGTAAATGACCTTAGCTTAAAGAACCTTAATGATAGAACCAAAAGAAACTTCTGTGTAGGCCAAACATAGCAATGAAGAATAGAGTAAGTTCTAATTATATTTGGTTTTTATTTATTTTTATGAAGACTTTTTTACTCAACATATAATACGATTAAATTCCTAAAGGTGCATCTTTCCCAACAGCTTTAATCTGTTATTATTTTATTTGCCTTCCTTTAATTAAATGCATCATTACAAATTGGCCCAAAGGCATTTTTAGTAATGATGAACATGTTATTTTTTTTCATAGAAGTCCATAAATCAATCCAAAAGAAACAAAAAACAATTTATCATAATCTATGATTATATTAAGAGTTAATTTATATATTTAGTTAGTAAAGGCCTCATAACATTTTTCACTGAGGCCTTCTGTTTTCTGTTAAGATTATTTTCTATTTGCTAAAAGTTTCTTTGAACTTACAATTATCTCAAATTTTCTAGAATATAAGTGTTAGATAATATTGTACAGTAATAGATATAAATTTGTGTTGTTTATATATAAGTGTAACTTAATGAGAATGCCCGAATGCAAGTAGTTCATAAACATTTATTAATCGAACTAAAACAATAACCAAACATATTACAAAAGTTTTTCCATATGTTTACAAATAGAATGATTCCATATACCATATTAAAAAAATGTCTTTTGGTCATAGAATGAACAAAAATACTGTTATCATAGCCGATTTCAAACTACTTGCATTCGGTTTAGAAGTTAATTTTAAGTTACAAATTTTTTATATGCGATCATTTTAAATATGACGCATATTTCAGCCGATCTATTAAATAACTTAATAATAAACCAATAGCAGTTGTCATGTTGATTTATTTTTATTAAAACCCATTAAACTGTAAACGGGTAATAATACGTTTTATATATATATATATATGATAAAACAAGTACCAGTCCAACGTCGTACGCGGATTCGATTACTGATTAGACCAACATAATCGTTAAAATTCTTTCAGTTACATTAAGTCATGCTTGGAGTTATTATCGAATTATAACGTCTATCATTATTGACCGAGAACGTCAAGCGACATTTATTAAGAGGCGAATGGAAAAGTAACCACAATTTTCTATATTAGCTGCTTTATATATTACATACAATATACTGTCGTCCAATTGGTATTAATGCCTTTAAATTAAGAGAATATCCACAACTCTTGTATTTATGGTTAATATGTTAACCATCTACGCCACCGCGTATCCTCTATTGCGACGGTTCTCTTACATCAGAATAATTTGTAAACTAATACCAGCATTATTACAAAAATTTAATGTTTTTCTATAATATAATTGTCGAGACAACACCACAGATTGAATAGAATTTTTCTTTTCTCTAACAACTATTTCTATGTGCAAAATAATTTTATTTTCTATTTTTTCATTGCCGCGCTTTTTGACACGAACACACAAAATGCTTAAGGAAAATTAGTTGACTACAACTCCTTCACTTCCAGTTTTTTAACATAATGTATCTTTTTGACTTTGTATAGATTCTTAAATAAAATTTATCAATTACAAAAGTAAATTCTTAAGTTATTACAGAATGGTTCAAAAATGTTAGTAAATTTAATTACTGCTTACTATTAAAAAGTAGTAAGAATTCATAATAGTAGAATCGC
>DWHO01003999.1:0-11431 GCA_018247575.1 Eurytides lysithous rurik
CCATAGTACAGGTTATGCCTAGTTTGGGATCGGATGGCAATGTGTGAGATGTCCCATGATATTATTATTAATTAATTACTCATGACGTATCTCTTTGTGTCTCCAGTTTGAAAGAAAAAAACTATTTATATTCATAAAAAAAACTATATCAAGGTTACCAACACGGTTGTAGCCACATACACACGGGTGCTGTTAATATCCATTGAAGAATCATCAACATGTAAAAATAAGTACGCATTTTTCGAAAAACTTCCTTTTAATCGCTCCGTAATTTCGGGCCTCGACTTCTGTAATTACCTCGTTATAACATACGAGTCAAATCATTATTTAACGCTATCGGTCATTCACTAATTACTCGTTAATTAGCATGCTTTACGACGTTTCAATGAAATTTTCGACGGGTCCAACGCACTTCGGTTGTCTTGACGGGTAATGAATTAACGAAAGCCGTAATTATGCCGGTTATTCCGAATAATCTCGGCTCATTAAAGGTCTGTCGGAAACGAATCGGACTGAATTAAAACTGTGAAGCAACGAAGCGAAATATCAATCCTGTTACCGTGCTACTTGTTGCTTCACAAACGCCTTAAAAACTTAAGAATGGTTTAGACACTAATTATAGTCATACAACAAACACTGGATTGAGCATCGTATATTTTTTTTTTGTTAGAACGTGAGGTCATTGTACTTGTAGACTGAAGCTTGGCTGAGTTCAGTTAGGAGTCGTAAACCTATAGGTGAATTTCCGAGAAGTAATTTTATCGACTTTACATAACTATGTTTGTCTATCAATAAAGTTGGAAGTCATGCCGAAACCGCCCTCTGTAAAAATATTCCGAGAACAGGTCTCCCGCCAGCGCACATTGGAGGCAAATGAAATTAAAACATCACATTACGTAACCGTTTTAATGTCCGAATTTAAAATATCAGTTAACTGTTTTTTTTATATAATACAAAGCTTGTAATCAAATGTACGTGACAAAAATCTAAGACGAACAAAAAAATAGATTACTAATTAATGTAAATAGATGAATAATTAATTATATATGGAACTTAAGTAATTGTTCGTACTAATAATTTGTTGTTATTAATAACAAGCTCGGGCTCTATCTCCAACGTTGTCGATGTAATTTTTGATATTGACGAATATTGATATTTAGTTTTTAACTATTTTTAGCTTAACACTTGAGTGTAATATTAGCAGGTATTTCGTTAATTTATCAATCTTTTAAAACCTTGCTCATAGTGATAACCTAAAGAGGACTAAGTTGGAGATGATAATGGTCATGCTCTTACGGGTATTAAAGTGATTGTATCCATGTCTTGACTTTAACTTGGACCTTGGAGGAATATTAATTTCGCTTTTAATCCTAATTGTTGGGATACCGATTATTATAGTTGGTTTTCGCGTGTTGGATACCAAAGTCTAATGCATATAACGGAACACAAAAATTATCCACAACACATTTTTATAAATTTTCATGGACTACAATGTAATAATAGTGAATTGTATGTTCGTTTGTTACCTCGAATACAAAAACATCTATTATTTGTATTTGTATCCGCTGAATTATTTAAGTAGAGTCATGGTGACTATTTAGTACAAAAATATAGTGAAAAAGATGATGGTGGATCTTGGAAACGAAAGTAATTGATGTTATAAGATTATGTGTACTATGTGCAAACAATTATTGACAACGTAATTTTTGTAATAATCGGATTTAAATATAAAACTACATAAAATTTATCAAGCGTGTCTTATCGGTTACACCCCTTTTTAATTAAAAAGCGAGAGCAAGACAGAAAAGCCTAAAATACTATGCTTATAAAATGAACGTCTTATAATCTTCTTTTCTTCTATACTAATATAAAACATGCGTATACAAAATAGTGTTTATTGCCAATCAATGAATTGTCACTTCTTTTATTTAAAAGATTAAATGTATTTTGTCCCTTATTTGTAACTCATGCCTGTATGTCTATTAACTAAAAACTTGTTAATGCCTTAACGAATTTAAATAAAACTCATATTTATATATAGCTGTTTCTTTATCCTCTTAAAACCTACCGAAAACGGCGTGATAATGTTTGATGGGATATCTAGTATAAAATAATCCGTAATTTTAATGCAGTTTTACAATTCATTTTTATTGGTGATTAGTGTAAAGGGTATTTCACTGTATAAAACAAAAATTTCCCATTAAAAATAAATATATACCCTAAAAAAAAAACTAGACCAAAAGAATATTCGATTAAGTTTGCGCTATATAGACGACTGGAAGTACTAAAGGACGCTGAGTCGAAGAACCTGCGTTATGACTCATCTGGTGTACCGACATCTTCTTGAAAGCGGATTTAACTACAGTATGGTGTTCATTTCGATTAAAAACATTCAGTTTTTTGTACAACAATAACAACATAAACGCTTAGTTATTGATGTGGATAAAAAATGATAGAGCAAAAACAATAATTTTTATATTTATGTGCCGTGTTTTGTTATCATCTTTACTTTTTACGTGTAAGAAATGAAAGACAATTTTATTTAAATCACATCGTATTATTTTACAATCTTTAATTTAACCCTTTAAAATTTGCCCACTTTAATTTATCAAATTAGGTATTTTAATTTATCAGATTTATTAGATAACTTACATTACGATTTGTTTAAAATCAACATTTGTTTTTACGCTCAATGTTATTACGCTCAATGTCGATTATTTGTTTTGATTGAATGCATTTTACGTTGAGGTCACTGAACTCCAGAGCATGGACGCACTTACGCCCCCCCGCCTGTACGCCACCCCATAGAAATACCACGTTTTATTAAGCAAGATTTATCACTAGTTAAAAACACGATAACATACCCTCACTTCCACAATCAGCACAAACATTATTTCCACTTTTCTTTAACAACTCCTGTAACAATTTCTCGTTATGATCTACCATCGTGGAACTTTTGCATCAATAATGAAGACACACGCTACTAGCGTACGTCGCGTCGTCGCCCGAAAGTCGAACGCACTCCTTGAACGCGATCTCTACCACTGCGCGAGGGAGCGAGCAAGACTTCGACCGACGCGACTATTTGGTTCAACAAGCGCCAAACGTAGGTGAAAACTTTGCTGTTTCACCCACACGCGTACGAAAACAATTAGGATGAATGAGATAGAAAGAGAGGTCTAGTTTCGGTACATGAATGAAATCTGTGAGTAGTAAAATATACGATATAGGTATTCCTGCAGAATGTATAGTGGATGTCTCGTAAAACTTTTATTTGTGTGCGTATGGCGTAGTACGTGTTACGACGTAATACAAGCGCCGGCGGTCGTCGCCGTCTCGCGTAAATACTATGTAGACATATTATGTCTTTTCAAGAATGGATACCTACCTGGCAATATCATAGCGCCTCGTGACCTGATCTTTGGTAAATAATTTTTAAGATACGATTATGTTTAAATATTGTTTTTTTAATTTTTGGTATCATCAATCTATTTTGACATATTGAAGGCAACGTGATAATTAAGATTAATTTAAAATTTAAGGATCTATATATAATATCTCTATATAATAACTTCGGATAACATTTTACACATTTTTTTAAAAAATGCGTAAAATGTTATCCGAAGATTAAGATTTATGCTAAATATCAATCTAATTAGAAAGTAGTAATTAATACACATAAATATATAATATTATATTGTTTAATTGTTATAATTTAGTTCTTTAATGTCTTATTGTGCCTTCTTTTATATTTTAAGATCTAATTAATTAAAATATTTATATAAGTAATTAATAATAATGAACGCAAATTTGGTAAAAATTAAGTCAAAATTACAATATAGCAACTTTAAAGTGCCTGATTAAAATTAAATATATATGCCAAGGCTCCGAACTATAATTTTAGTTGGAGTTGGGGAGTAACAATAAGTGCTCTGGCCTAATCTTTCTCGCTTACGCGAAACGCAATGTAGTGGAAGAAGACAAACATATCCCATCTCATCCTCAAGCGGAAAACAATAACATGAAGCTGTTTTATTTCATTTTGATCATCAGTATGGTCACCGTTGCGTGTTTGATTTAAACTATCGTTCTAAAGTGATCAAGGTATATTTATATTATTCGTGTTCGAATAGATAGTTTAACAAAAATTTCATGTCTTGCTTTTCTTATGGCTGTAACAGCCGTAGGACGGATAGTCATATAAAACAGGGATTTGTCATTTCACAAGTTAGTGTTTTAGGTTATTTTTGCCTTATGCGTTATATACTGTTGGATTTACAATTAAATTCGTGAAACGCCTATGTTTATGCTACTCGTTTTTAAATATTGAAATCAAATTATGGCCATCATTTAGAACACTAAGAAAATATTGGTTTAATAGTGTTGTGCAGCCATAATTTCGTACACAGTACTTATGATTATATTGACTATTTCAAATCGAACAGATTGCATTAAAAACGTTTTTGAGTCAATGTATGTCTGTAAAACCCTAAATTTTCATGTTATAAAAAAATACAGTCCCCAGAGGCGATATACCCATTGTAGCCCGACGGATTTTTTTAATACAGTTATTTTTTTAGGTAACAATGGTTGTTATTTTTATACAAAGAATCGTTGTGGAGCCTATCTGCCTAAAAATATTTTAGCTCAAGGTCAGGCCAAGACAAATCAACCAAAATCGTAATTAAATATGTTGCTTGCTGCCTACCTTAAAAAATAATTAATAACCTGAGCCAAAGTTCCTTCAAAATTTTCGACCTTTTTTCTTGTAGGTTTGCGGGGAATAAAAAATGAAAATATGTGTGGGTGACGAACGACAAAATATTCTCGGTTTTGCTTATAGCATTTGGATTAAACTGTTATTTGGATGGCAAGAAAAGAAAAGTAAAGATATTAATTTATACAATCTCAAAAAAAAAAAATATGTATGAATAACTTTTTTGTTATTCCCCTTAATATACCTTTTAACAAAGAATTACCCTTACTTTTAGGTAATTACTAACAATAGCAAATAAAGACTTATTTTGTGTTGTAGTACGCTGCTAGCTCAGCGGCTATATATAGGTTCGTCGGAAGAGGCTCTCGAGCAGACAGCTCGCGGACTCATGAGAAGCAATGTAGCTGGTGTACGACGACGACACAGTGATGATGTCCACTTCGTAGCAACTCTGCGACCCCTGTTGGCGCAAGTTGGACAATACGACTTGAGGCATGACGCGATCAAGAACCAATCGGGAGGAGGATCGAACCGAAGTCAATAGGATATATAAATATAAGAATAGGCAAATAAGGATTTTTCTCTACAATCCGTAGTTTCATTCTTCATTCTTCATATTATAAATATATCAATGTACTCATTTTTATTTATCGATATTTTGTCTATATTATAGTGGCAAGCCCCAGTTTAAAAAATGATCAATTCAATGCTAGTTCTCCATGTTTGTAAATTACTCCGAGTTATATGCCATAAAAACTTATACATATTCGACTATTATTTTCCACTACGATACACAACACTTAAACTTTTTATTCGTACTTACATTATTTAAAAATGCAAGGCAAGTACATTAAACATTAAAAAGAAACTAAAGGATATATGAGCCGTATATATTTAATTTTTTTAATATGGATTGCCTTGGACCAAATTTAATATACAATCATTGCGTATTTAATGATTCAAAGACACTTCAATTTTCTGACATTTCTTTTTATCTGTCACAAATTGACATTTAATTTTCTTCTTTAATCTGTATACTTAAAACTTAGACTTCAAAAATGTTTTCTAGGTTTCAAGAACCTAAACTATAAACATTTTTGAAATTCATATTTTCGAGTACGTTTGCATTTGTTGGTAATATATAAAAACAAGGACTAAAAATGGGACGGCGATCAATTAATACCACCAAGAGTGGTAAATATATGAATCCTACAGATCAAGCGAGTAAGTATAGGTTGTTTTTATATTTATGGTACAAGTATAAAATACTTTTATATATTTAAATAAATATAAAATTTAATTTTTAGGAAAGGAAGCCCGAAAAAAGGAGTTAAAGAAAAATAAAAGGCAAAGACAAATGGTTAGGGCGGCAGTTCTTAAAATGAAAGATCCAGCTCAGATTCTTGAAGAATTACAGAAAATTGATGAAATGGGTAACATACCTTTTGTCCTATTTTGTTACAACCGAAACAACTATAGACTCTAGCTTATTTCTATATTATATTCCAGAGTATAATGTGCTGCAGCCTTCTCCATTGAATGAGAAAGTATTAAAAGAAAAAAGAAAGAAGCTTAGAGAAACATTTGACAGAGTTCTCAAGATGTATGTAAGTGTCAAAGTAATATAAAGTAATATAATGTAATATAATGTTTAACAAAAATAAAGTAAATCTGCCTATATTTACATAACATTAAAAGATAAAAATGTCATAAATTTAATTTCAAATTATTTAGACTGAATCAAATGTTTTTTGTTTTCAACACATTTTTATTTGCTAATTTCCAGGATAAAGATGATCCAGAAAAATGGGTGGAGCTTAAACGTCAGGAAATGGAGTATGAGAAGAGAAGAGCACATTTAATATCATATTATGAATCTGTGAAGCATGCACAGTCTGTCCAAGTGGATGATATTCCATTACCTACTTTGCAAGTAATTATTCAATTTAAGATTAAACTGTTTATGAATTTTGTTATATTTTACATTTGTTTTTGAATTAACAATGTTTCAAACACTATGCAAACAACAATAACACAAATTTCATACAAAAAGGTAATTTTTAACTATCATAATTATCTTATCACCATATACCGAACCACTGCTGGAAAGCCTCTTCTCAGTCACACTATTCTTTCTGTTTTTCAACCTATTAAATCCACACCCAGCCCTAAACACTAATAATATTAACAACCCACATAGTTGGTGGTTTTCTGACTGGTCTTTTTGTTTTCCGGGGTCACCACTTTGTCACTGCCATAGGCCATCAGTCGTCAGTCCATCTGACCAATTATCCTGCCCACCTCTACTTAAACTATGTATTGTGTTGTCCTACTTTACACTACTAAACACTATTTTTGTTTAAGGTTTTGATGGTAGTTCTTATGTCATCTAACCATCATCACAACCTTCAGTGAGTCATCTCAGTTTGTCCTGTGATTTTCATATGAAATTTTAAAATCTAAGTGTTATTAATTTGTCTAAAATACAATTAATATGTTTTTTTTTTGTTTTTGAAATCACTGATTTATGTTTTTTTATGTGTAATCGGTAACTTTCAGCCAATATTAGTTGGTTCCTGACCAAGCTGATGTTGTTTGAGGGCATTTGTGCAGATCTAAGATTTATATGCCTACAGAGGCACATAGCAACAGATATATATATATATATATATACAGCAACCTAAATCTACTAGCTATCCGGGTTCTCAAAACCATAGTACTAGTCATGGTACATGGAAAATTATACAATGTTTTTTTGTAATGGTACAGGAGTTGTTTTGTTTTATAAAAGTTAACATGAATCATCAACCTTGTTTTTTACACTACTGTTTGTAGAGTACATGTAGTAATGTACTATTTCCAGTTATTCTGTAGCTAAGTTATAATGCTAATAGAGAAATGGACACAAATATGAACATTAAAATTTTACCATAGTATTATGAACCCATTGGCCTATAACCTCAGGTAAGACTTATGTTCTTCTCTTGAGACACAAATTAATTACCACAAATCTGACTTGTGCTTATAGGCCAAAGGGTTTTAACAACACAATTATAAAAAAATATTTTATTTTGTTTTTAGGTTCCAGACAACTTAATATATGGAAATGTACCATCTCAAATTCCTCTACCTATGGACACCATGCATCCGGTATTGCCAAAACCAATTTTGAAGAAAGACTCTGTTTATAGAGTAAGTTAATCAATTTTTTTTTGGTATAAAAGTTTACCTATTTTGTATAATATGAATTATTAGGAGGTCATTTCTTGATTACCATGTACATTAGATGTAATTTTCCTGTATTTTTGATACCATATCAGAGTATATTTTTATTTTGAATACTTCTTATAAAGATTCAACAGTATAGATTCTATTTTATATTGTATCATATTGTAGTGAAAATTATAACTTGGAATAAATGTGCATAATTTGTTAAGCCAAATTGATAATAAAAAACATGTCATATGATAATTATAAAAATCGCAAATTTCTACAATGGTCATTTATATAGGAGAAACCTGTTGGAGTGGAACCTCCAGGAGTACCACCAGGCCCTCCTCCGAATTATGCAGATTTAATAGCAGAAGCAATAAAAACAGATGTACACAAAGAGAAGAAAAGTCTGCGCTTCTCTGATTTCCCTGATGAGGGTCCACCTGGAGAATATGTTAGTATATTAAATATTAAACTGCTTATGATGATATTATAATTTATTATTAAAAATCTAAAATTTTATTTTTCATGATCATGGTTATTTTCAATATGTTGTTCTGCTCAACTTGCAACCTCAGGCCAAAGAGGCAGTATTTTTTTTGATTTAGGGAAAATTGGTTAATTTATTCCTTAGATTCTTCATTTATTTATTAATTTATAATATTTGTAAACATAGGTACAATAAGGGTGTAAAACAAGTAAGTTTGCTAAGTTTTGCCTATATGGCATCCAAGATAATAAACAAAATTAAATTAGTCAAATCAAAATAAGTTATTGACTAAAATTATCAATAAAATTAGTTAATTAAATAGTACTCTTTCGTAACTAAAAAATCTTGAGTCTTCTTTTAAATATATCTATATTGGTTATGTCTTTTGTGTCATTTTGTAATTTGTTATAGTTTTAGTAATTTCTGGGGCCATACCAAAAATATTACTTCTTATGTACATATGTTTATTAATTTATCATAGTTAATTTTTTGCAATGTCTCTTTGTTATTCTTTTACTGAAGTCATTAGTTTGCTTTTTGACATAAAGTGGTGTTTCCAATATATACTTCTTTTGGGCAACAAACACACTGCCTTTTTACTGAATTGCCCCAGAGTATAATATATTTTATCGGTAATGCCTTGTATTGATTGGTAGTTGCGATATGTGCATTGTATACCAGCATCTATGTTTTCTGATTAACAACTTTGCCAAGCATATTTAGTGCGTAGGAAAATGTACTCAATCTTGTCTTTGTCACATGTCATCATCTATATAAAGACGACACCTTAGTACTGTTTGTTTCGTTTATCTTTCTATTATTATATTGAATGTCTAGATTATTAAATATCTCGTTTTTATTTTTAAATATCATTATGCTTGTTTCGTCTAAATTTAAAAAAAATTGTTCTTATTCATCCGATTAATTATAGAACATATTGAATAATTTGTTTCCGAATAAAAATTATTATAGTTTTTGCATTTTGCCGCATATATTATGGTACTGTCATCCACAAATAAAACCATTTGGTGAGATATAGCTTGCTAGCCAGGAGCTTAGGTCCACGTTGCCCTGAGGAAACCTAAACGACGCTTTTCTTATATCAGATTCATCTCAGTTATTTTTTTTACTTATTGGGCAGAGTCTTGTCAGGTGTGTAAATTGTTTTCTTCTTTAGAAAAGGCTTTTCTGGCCATGGATTTTGATACAGGTGATGACCGCATCAAATTCTCTTTTTTTTCTTTCTGGCAGTTAGTTTGTAGATATCAATAACATTGCAAGTACATAAAGACATTATACCAGTTTCTAAACACATCTTACAGCAGATTGTAATAGCTTAATTTTACTAGTAGCCAAAAATTACTCATCAAATTGTATGTAGCAGGATTCTTTTGCAGATTCCGTTTTCTTTAGTGCCACTGCATTGTCTATTACTTTAGTATTAGTACCAACATGCCACTCTCTAAGCCATAAACTATATGCCAAAATCATCTTGATTTGTTGCTGACTTAATAGAAAGACAAACTAACAGTCACAGGTGGTCACATTATCTTACATTTTCAGATTACAGATTATTACATTATTTATATAACATTTACAGATTTATATGTAAGGATAAAATAACTTTCAGAATCACATATCTCAAGTGGCTGTGCAGAGTCAACCGGCCCAAGAGGATTTCGATGGGGAGATGCTCGACGATGCCGAGCAATCATCCTCGCCTCCGGTGCCTGCCCCCACACCGAAGCCTACTTCTCTCCAACAGAGGATGTTGGCACTGTCGGGTCAGAACATTGATGACTTCATGAAAGAGATGGAAGAGGTTCACAGGAAGAGGGAGAGAGACAGAGCTGCAGATTTGAATGCAAGGTATATTATATTCGGCATTAAATGTAGTGTTTGTTGTGTAATAATGTTGTGACTGTAACTTCAACTTTTCAACTCTTAAAGGATTAGACATAATAAATGAGTTACTCTTCTTTATTTATCTGCCAATATTGTTGCTATATTGCA
The DNA here is from genome assembly GCA_018247575.1 of Eurytides lysithous rurik. NCBI lineage: Eukaryota > Metazoa > Arthropoda > Insecta > Lepidoptera > Papilionidae > Eurytides > Eurytides lysithous. The sequence continues at coordinate 10,434 of DWHO01003999.1, forward strand.
GTTGTTAATATCCTTACTCCATTTGAACTTGTGACTACAATAGGCTTTCAACGGATCCTGTGCCTGATGACCTTAAAACACACTATGAGCTCTTAATTGTCTAAAGTTGTTTTCTTTTTTTATGGAGTAAGCGGGCAAACGAGCAAGCGGCTCACCTGATGGTAATTGATCTCCACCGTCCATGGACATTTGCCACATAACTAATACGTTGCCAGCCTTTAAGAGAGGGAATTTTTGAAAGAGGGGAGAGGAGTAGAGAGGGAGTTGATGGAGGATTAGAGGTAGGGAGGAAAGGCAGGGAGGGGGATGGGCCACCGGCTACCTCACTCACCGGACGGAATACACTTCCACTTTACGTCAATTGACTGTGATGTTGTTGTACTTATCCGGTTCGAGCTGGCCCATTCAGCAGCAACATTGTTCTATTATTCATTAGCAGCTTATGTTTTTTGCTTTAGATTGAGCGCATTGAAGCGGACTGGCGGCCGTGACAGCGACTCCGACAGCGACACGGAGAGTCCGCACAGTATGCTGCACGCGGACTTCAGTATTGAACCACCGGGGGCGGAAATAAGACAGGTGCCGCCGCCCCTCCTTCCACCAGGTAGGATCGGAAAGAGATGAACCATCTACTTTGTTTAAGTCAAACTGGAGATTTCTTTTGTTCATGTATATGTCGGCCGGAGTTTCTGCACGAAGAGTCCATTTCAATGAAAATACGCACTTAATTTCGTCTCGGCATATTTATGTTTTACACTTGGTAATTTACTTTAGTGTCATGAACAAACTTTAGTATCCAAGACGGAGTGACGCTGCTGTAATGGAATTTGATGTTCACCCAGTTGAATCAAATGTGTAGACCTATAATGAGAAATGCATTTTGTAGGATAGTTGCATAAGCTTATTTAGCTATAAATTTAGACACAGTTCGGCTCGCGCTCTCGTACGGGTCGGACGTCTGCATTGTTGCTCCTTAATGGAAGCACAAGACATCCTGC
>DWHO01004000.1:0-11431 GCA_018247575.1 Eurytides lysithous rurik
GTGAGTGCACCTGTGTCTGCGCATACGCTTGTGCACTATAATATATCCTGCGCACTTGGCTGATCTCTAGTAGATCGTCCGCCGTGGCCGGAATCGGTCAGGAAGACATTATTTATTACTTCCTAGAAGGAAAGTATTCTTCCAGTATTTTACGTTTAAGATCATTTTATATGAACCGAGTGAGTTATATGTATGGTTAAGTGATCTTAACCCTACTTATAAAAAGAAACTAAAGACAAGATTTTGGTATAAAAAAAGAACGTTAAATATTTTTGAAAGAGGAGATGTGATAAAATAGACCAACGCCGTAATGAGATATTGCGACATCACTAAATCTGGCGACTACTTCTATGCGACCCACCTTACCGCCATCTTAATGTCGACAGTTTCTCTAATCCGCTTAACACAAAATACATATAAAAAAGTAGTGGAAGTTTATTCACACAAAATGTGACTACTTTTTACAAAGTCAAGAAATTTGTTTCTAATAGTTTTTAAGAAACTCCAATGCAGATCTCAAAATATAAACATAAATATGTTTATGTTATGTAACATTATATTTACGGAATTAAACTCATTCAGCACTAATTCTTAGTTATATAGGAGCATATCAGATGTTCATATGGTATGCACTGATCTATACAAGATGTAATATGAATATTGTCCAATATATGAGCATATTATGTACTTCTATGCCGCATTAAACTAAACGGTTAAAGAGAGAAAGCGCCATTAGCCCACGTAGCACGCGATAAAAGTCAGCAAACTAGACAATTTTCCACACAGGCCATTAGACGAACTACGGGATCTCATAAATGAACATATAGAAAGTTCCAAACAATCTTCGGAAAACAAGTTATTGGCCGTTTCAACTTCGAGACCGCTTGGAAAACTCGGAAGCGGGTGAAAACCGCCTGTGGTACTTCCTCGCGCTCGCTTCACAGGCTTCCTGTCTTTGAAGTCGCGCCATTCATCTGCTTTTCATAGCAATTTGTTTCAAAAAATAATGTATACTAAAACCTCTACATTATTGAAAGTCGGACACATACATACATTATTTAACATACATTTATAATAGTCATAATATGGATACATTTTTATTCTGACTCCGATGAGAAAATTCACATTTTACATTTTTATTAAATCCATATTTATTTCAAGCATTTTTAAACTTCCGAACTACCATACCAAATTTAGGAATATCTAAAGGGGAATCGGCGAAAAACTTAGGGATAAAATAAATTTCTTTTGTCTTGTAGAAGAAAAAAAACTTCGAGAGTTATTTTAACATTATTGTAATTTATTGCAAGGTGACTTAAATATTTTCTCAAACATCAGTCTATTTAATTGTTTAATGTTTTATCAATTACTAATTTTATCGTTTATTTATAATAATTGAATATATATTATAGGAAAGATTTTCTTTTGAGGTCAGTCTAAATCTAAGCACCTCCATACCGTTTTCTGTAAGAAAGTATCCTTTATGAGGATAAAAAGTAAATATTGGCGAACATTATTGTATTTTTTCTATTATTTTTTCCCTTATGACGTTAGATTCAAAGCGTAAGTACTATAGAATAAATTGAATATTTTTATAGCTTATCTAAAAGACTAAACTTATTTACAACTGCAAATTCTTTAGCAGATTAAATTAAAATAAAACCGTAAACAAATTTATCATTAGCATATATTAAAAAACTTTTATTTACATAAATAAATAGCATGAATTTACAAATAATTTTCTCTTAGTCTATCATCTCATCGTGTTCAAATTTTCGACCGTTAATAAAACACTTTTATCCATCCACTCAAGTTCAAATTCATTGTTTTAAACCAGTAGTAGGTGACACTTGATGTTAATACAGATATAAACATTTCTAATGTTAATTCATTGATTAAATTAAATTAATTTTAGTCTTGATATGAGAGAGAGAAAAAATCGTTGACCTAAGTAGGGATTGACTTCATTTTTTTTTATTATATTAGATACTATATATATATACTATATTCTTCTGTTTTCGTTCACCCGCCAATACAACGTTGCAATGTACTGATTCATTGCAATAGAAAACAAGATGTACCTGTAGTCCGTCAATTAGCATAGTTACAAATTTGTCTTACGAAATAAATATTTTCCTACAAAACAACTGACACTGCAAACGAAATGGGTAAAACCGGGCAATTGACACTGGAAAAAATTGGTTTCACTGACTTTTGTATAAATTTTGTATTGCAGTTTCATTCCGATTATAAACAAAATAAAGTACAATTTTGGTACACGTATTTCACGTGAGAACAATATGATATTTAAATTTGCTTTAGCTGAGAATTTGTATATGCATATTCTGGAATTAGTAATAGCTCCTAAATTTTCTCTTACGCAAAACATTTATTTGTCACGTTTACACTCAGCAACTTTTTTATATACGTCCATTATTAGGTTTAAGATATCCTTTTTTCTTCACGACAATACTAAGTACTACTACTTTCTTTCTAACAAATCGTTATTGTGACAGATATATGATTAATAATCTTAATATAATGACGAATTTCGATTCCATTTCACCTCACTTCTAGAACACCCGAGAATAAATTCATAAAGCCTGTCATTCTATTCTATCTCTCTCTCTCTCTCCCTCTCTCCTCTCTCTTTCATCTTCTCCGCTTCGTAAATATTAATTGATGTTGTTAACATCCTAAGTAATCATATTCCGAGCGTGATATTATTTTTAGACACATCACGACCTTTCCTTGATCAATATGTAATTACGTTCAAAATATACGCATCATGTACGCAACGTTGGCAACGTACTAATCTTATTAAAGAGCAAAGGTCAAGCTTCGCTATTCAGGAATAAAGTTATGAAACAAAATATTTTCTCGTATAATAAACGATTCTATTGTTGTTGTTAATGATTTTTTTTTATCGAAATAAGAAACAATTGAGTAACATGTTGCTTTTATACATTATTTATGAATAGATACGTATATTTTTTAAGTAATATCTTTACTTTTTCATTTTAACTTTTTGAAAAATGCCCGCGGATATAGACGGAAGGACGTGTAGATTTTGGTTTTAACTTTACAGATATATTCAAAATTCTCCATTTACACTGAAAATATACCATCAATCGTCCGGTAGAATTGTTAAAAAGGGAACATGATTTCCATTCCACATTTTCCCCGCTAGCCGAAGAAATTCTTTCTTTGTGACTGAATTGCGCTGTACCTAGAAGTCTAGTCGGGCGTCGTTAGGTTATATTTATAAATGTGCCACCAGCAGTGTTATTTGACGTATTACATTTTAACTTAGCCATTACTTTATATCAGGTTTTTCCCTTTCTATTTACTGATGTATAGAAATTTGTACTGAGGATGGTTAAAATTAATATACAGAACCCCGCAATTGGGGGAAGATTCGATTGGTTTCAACAAACACGCGTTATGTTTATATGTATATAAATCTTAATTAAAATTGTGCAAGCTTTTCAAAATCTACAACTGTGGAAGGAAAAAGACATACATATTAAATTGTAAGATTAACGGTTAATGTGTATTTATTTTCTAGCGTACTACTTTAACCGCAAGAAATTTCTGCTTCTGTGACCCTTCTCCCTTCTGACCTTCAATATACATCTTAATACACACCATTAAAGTATGTGCATTAAGTTTTAAATTATATTTTATTTTTAGCACGACTAATATAAAAGAAAGAAAGATGAGCAATTTTTTATATGGTGCGAGTTATAACTCAACTTTCATAATGGCTACAATTAAAGATAATAATGATTAAATATCCAAATTCATTGTTTATCTTCATGAGTCATATTTTAGGACTAAATTATTTTTGTTGTTTCATGTACATATAATTCGAATATTATGACAAGGAATACATAAGTCATACTTGGACGCGAATAAAAAACAGTTCCTAATAAGATTATAATACATTTACAATCGTTATATTTTTGAGTATTATTCCCGTGACAAGCATGAGGGTAACCCATGAGTTAAAGTTCATTTTACAATATGACACAAATATTACCCCTAATTTTTAATTGTTGTTGAAACTATGTCTAAAGTCTCACGGTCTCTTACAGTCTAGTATTAAATTAAGTAAATTAAAAAAAATCAAATAGGTTCACTTTAAAATTTCATTAAGAAATACATAATGCAATCTCGAGATAGATATTATTGTCGCTATCCCAAAAACTATAAAGTATGGAGGCGGTATCCTGGTTATATGATTTAATATTAATTTAAATAAAGCTTATTAATAGAATATAGTACGCAATCGTGCTTTAAACGATCACGTCGCTATAATAATATCGGTCGTACCGCCCGATTCCGGCCACGGCGGCCAATCCACAAGAGATCAGCCAACTGCGCAAGATATACTATAGTGCATAACTGTTTGTGCAGACACAGGTGTACTCACTCTTCCTTTACTCTCGTAGCCCAATGGGATAGATAACCGACACGACAAGAAAGAAATCAGGGGCAGAGGCGGTTACATAAAATCGACCTCTTATTAACGACTAGATGAGGCCACCGCTAGATGAGGTCAACGAGAAACCGGGACAGACATTTAACATGCCCATCCGACGCATGACAATCGGGTGATCAGCCTCTCTTCTAACCCAACAAAGAAACAACAACACAAAGTAATTTCCCTCCGCGGGATTCGAACCCACGCTTTCAAATTTATAAAGAGCCGACCTCTACCATTAGGCCACGGAAGCAGTCATGTCTATGATATAAAGTACTGTTTAAATTTGCTGTATTTACAGTCGACTGGCCCGCAATGCCCGCGTTCTTTGTTCCGTTTTACGTCATTTCACGCGAGCGACAAACACGTAGTTGTTACGTGTCCCTTTCTATTCAAGGCTCGCATGGACTTTATATATGCCAACAGCTGAACTTAATATTCTCTCTTATACTGTTCATTTCCGTATATAACCAGATTTCATACGGACTTTCAGTTGAATGTTATTTATTGTCAACCTGATTATTTTACAACACGTTTTTGAACAGATGGCTAACATTACATTCCTGAAATATGTTACTAAAAGCTAGAAGAAATGAATTTTTTTTTACTTTCTGACACTGTAATAATATTATTCTTAAGTACATTCACAAAGTGAAAGGCTGTTAAATGAATATGTTACAAACAATTTTGTAACTAAGCAAATTTAATGGAAAAGCTTTCGTGCTCTCTTTCATATTAAAACACTTATCCTGCACGCGTAAGGCATTCGGAAAGCATACCCGACAACTCACTTAAACAATTAAGACGAAAATAAAAGATCTACTCTGTAAGTCAATTAAGTTTGCTGGCAAATTCTCTGGACGTTCTTTTATTTCGGATAAAATTTAATAAAGTTTCAAGGCGATTTTTTTGTTGCTATAGAGTCATTCCATATAATCATTTTTTTTATAATGTACTCTATAAACTGAAAAAGTAATTATTTTGTAATATAGTCTATGAACTAGCTGAAGACCTGTAAACATTTTAGGAACAAAAAAACAGATTAGCGACTTCAACGTTTCGTGACAAGGTTCTTAAACTGAATAATTAAGCACGATCCCCTGTTCCAGGAGACACGGATGAACATGGGTTGCCGAAAGACAAGGATAAAGGCTACGACACCAACCTCTACCTCTACCATGTAAGTATATTTTTATATAAATTGCTGGTAGAACCTGCGAGGTTAGACTACTTCTATGATCTTTATGTTCAAATATCAGCGTATACCAATCGAAACGAAATGATGCTGAAGTATTATATTAGATTAATCAAAAAACAAGCATCAACTGCGTGTGTTTTCAAACGGTATTGGAGTTTATTTATATACCACTGTCAAATGTTTATAATTTGTTCTGAATTAACTATACTATTATGTGCATATAAAATTACAATAAAAAGTAATTAATATTGTCCTTACTTGACCTTATAAATCTGAAAGAATTTGTTGGTTTGTCCCTCTACATGTACTCACTTAGAATTATTAAAAAAATTCCAAAACAAATTCGTATGATATAAACGGCACTTTGTCATAAATTGTTTATGTTTTAAAACAGAATTAACATTTAAGTTAGGATGGTAACTTCCCGTATGTTAAATGTGACCGCGGTGATAATTTTCATTGTATTATCTTAAATTATTATTGTTACGTAAGAAAGTCCATCGCGGTTTTTCTAGGTAGCTCAAAATAAATCAGAAACTATATACCGCGTAACGTTTTATTTCCTTTTCCATTCCTACTTGTTCTTCGGGAAATGCGGACGTAAATTTTGCTTTAGATTGCGTCTAGAATGTATGACATTGTTTACAACATAACGGAAGGGATATCGTAAAACTCTCCCACAGTGAAGGAAGACTGGAGAAGAATTTGTTTAAACGTCAGCATATTATGTCACTATACTGTCGAATACGCATATAAGGTTTATTTTTTAGTTTCATTTAAAATGAAAGAAAACAAACAGAACAAAAGAACACTGGTTAATGCCTTTGCAAGCGTGTACACCCAAACCTGTTTATGTGCGGTCTTTTTTTATGCGATTTTTTTTTATTCGATGTATGAAATACACCAACCAGCCACCGCACAAATAAAAAATCGCATAAAAACAAGTTTGGGTGTATATATGTCCTTCTCGTTAAAATAGATATGAGCAGTATAAAAGCGTTTAAGTTTAATTTACATTTTTTTTCGCTTATATATTTTTTTTGAAATGGTAAGAACCAAACAATAAACCACATTTTTACATAAATCCTAAGTGAAAAACGTGTTATAGGTAATATAGTAAAATTATTTAATTTTAAGTTTTATTTAATTTTTAATTAATCATTAACAAAAGGTCATAAAAAATCATTAAGGTGTGAAAAGCAATTACTGGATATTTAAAAAGGTAAAGAAACAAAATGCACGGTTCGTTTAAATCCACTAGAGTGAATTTGCAAATCCTGGAGTTAATGAGAGTTTCGTAGCCATCTCGTAGCAGCGTAAATTGTCGTAGAATAACTTTCCTTACTGCTTCTGTATTGAGACTATTGAACTTCGTTAAGTAAATAGTATTATATTCACTGGTCTTTTTATCCAATAATACTAACTGGAAATACATGTACGTAGATCTCAATAAATAAAATTCATTATTATAAAGACAACATCATATTATAGGTACAGTGAACTAATGTGACGTCGAAAAGACAATTTTCTCCTCGTGAAATTGCAAAAAATCATCAAACGGGCTGAAAGTTTAAGCATAATGCGTAAATGTTAACGTTACAGGCTTACGTAACATAAACGGACACTATTGAAAATTGAAGTATACATGAAACAAGTTTACGGCGCACTTAATGGTATATGAATATTTAACAACATTTCTAACATCGTCCCTGTTTGAGAAAACTACCTTTTGTTGTGTTTAGTTTACTTACACCGTGAGTAAATCGCTTGTGAATTCTTTTTTCTTTGTTTTCTTGTTCGTGGGTACAAAAATTAGCTCAATAAGCCGAAAAGTTCTGCATCTGTAAACGTATTTTGTAAAATTCAAAATTTATAAAGCAAATAATAAACGCGAACTAGGCAAAATCGTTCACATTATAAAGATAGATATTAGATATGTTGGCAGCCTTGATCGATTGTCTAAGCTGAGTACTCTCCATCGGAGGCCGCTCTTCATCAGAACTCACCCCAAGTGTCAATGAGCCTCTACCAAAAGGAATGAAGCGAGGCCTCTTTTGAACAGTCTTCACAGAGGTCAAGGACCCGCGGTCAGTTTCATCCGATCGTGATAGCATTCACTTATATTTTACTTCTTTTTTTACCTCATATTTAATTAATTAATGAGGAAAAGGGAACGCTATGAAAAGCTTTGCTCGTTAAAAATGAACACTATTCAAATCATCATAAAGGTTGTCATTCATATACTTAATTTGATATTTCTATACGTCTGTTAATCGGATGATTTTAAGGTTTTCGTATTATATTTGGACAAATATCTTAGAACTGAAAATATACGTCATACTGTCGCACGCGGTGGTAACTGGTGAAACTTTATGTCATTTTCATGGATAAAGAAATACGATAGCACTGTATACGAACATGTTATAAATTATAAAATATGAAAAGTAAATAAAAGTAGATACCCTCTTTGTATCATAGTCACTGTACTTGTCTCATGAATAGTGCAGGCATTACGTTGTTTGAACTGATGATAGCTCCCGAGCGTCTGGAACGAACTAGCGGCAAACGATGCAAATGGTCCGTGAATAAAATACGAGCTATTCGGAGCTCGGCAGGCGCTCGCCTCATTCTAGCTCGTCTCCTCTCTATCACTGCAATATCTTAAATAGGTTCCAGATAGTCAATGTTCTTATCAAATCGAAATATATTTATTCGAATAGGCCTTTACAAGCACTTTCGAATCTTTGCTTTTACATTTTGTCCGTGAGGAGGCTATCACCAGCTTGGAATGCAGTTCTGATGAGAAGAGCCGGCCAGAAATGAACATAATCTGATTACATTATAAAATGATTTATAAATCATCACACAATATATTCTGCTCTGTAATTTTAAGATTTTTCTAGATCTTCCATTGTGTATCGTTTATATGTTAAATTATTCTACCGCACAATTAAGTTTTATTATACCGTAGACGGTTGCTTGAAGCGCATTTACATAATTATAACGTTCAAGTTTGCTGAAGTTCTAGGGATCTGTGCTATTCACAGGAGCATAACAAAACACTCATTGCCGTGAATTTGATTAAATATCGACAAGTTATTATTATAATTTTATTATGTAGTACGCTGACAAACGAGCAAAGCGGTTCTTCTGATGGATTAGTGATTACCGTTGCCCATGGACTTTTGCAACATTACTGAACTTCCAAATGCGTTGCTAGCCTTTAAGGGGGGATATTTTGAGAGAGGGAGGGAGGATGATAGAGGGGAAAAGGGAGGAGGGGTGGGAATGGGAGAGAGAGAAGGAATAAAAGGAGGGAGGGGGATGGGCCAGCGTCCACCTCACTCAACGGACGAAACGCGGAAGCAAAAATTCCACTTTACGCCGATTTTTTGTGAGGTCGTGGTACTAATCCGGTTCGAACCGGCGCATTCAGCGGCGGGAACAGTATGTGGCTCTACCACCGTTAATATATTATTACACAGTATTTACTGGTTTAGATTTAAACAGTGTATATGAAAAATAACGCGGAAAACAGTAAACGTTCTAAAATCGTCGCTCTAATTTAAAATCTTATTAAACAATATCCAAAATAAGTTGTTTATTGGTTGTGGAATTTGTTTGATCACATGAGTAAAGTACAGGGAGTGGCTTACTTTTGAAATGCCAGTGCTCGTAACACAAACATGAAGATGATTTGCGACGTCATTAATTTCCCTCGGGCACTGCGACGACGTACTACCAGTCTATAACGGAATAAAATTTTTACCCCTTCTCGCCCCATCTAAATGCTCGATATGTACATCGGTATACGACCTTAATGTGTTTGCGATATAGTTAATATCTAAATATTACATTTCTCTACTTTCGGGCTTTGTACTATTGCACGTACAGAGTTTGTTTAGAAATCAGTGGAAAATATCCTTTTCCCGTATTAATATGAAGATTATGTTAAATATTTTTATAAATATATATCTAAATTTATAAACAAAATGTCCAATTGGTGGCAGTCTGTAAAGTATCTTTTTGCAACACTGCATATATACTTCTCACTTATGCACTATACTTAAAATTGTTAATTATAAATTAACAAATTCAGTGGTGCCGGCACCGAGATTTGAACTCAGGTTGCTCGAGTATATTGAATTAAAAGCGAGCTCCCGGATACTGAGCTACCACGGCTTCTCATTTATAAGACAAATAATTAATTAATAAGTAACAGAATCAAAAGTTTATCAAATAAAAAACACGACTGAAAAGGCAACCTAATATTAATTTTAGGAGGAAATCGAAGACCGACCGCGTGCTGCGACGTTCCTTAGCTCACTGGCGGATTACTCCAACACCATACCGACCGCCGCCGACCCTGATGCTCCCAAGCCCGCACCACCGGCCCGCATGGGTACTCTGATAGGGGTGTACCTGCCATGCATCCAGAATATCTTCGGCGTGATCCTCTTCATCCGTCTGACATGGGTGGTCGGCACCGCCGGCGCAATCTGCGGCTTCTTGATCGTTCTTACCTGCTGCTGTACCGTGAGTATTGTTATTCATTTATTATCATACATTTTTGTTTGATGATTATAAAGAGCGAATTTAGTTCTTTAGACACTTTTTATCAGTCAATTTAGTCAAGAAATTACTTCTCAATGTATATAATATTTTGGATTAAAAAAAAAGTTATGTTATCACGGTCAAAATAAACTGACTAGCGAGGTAACCACTACAACCTTAAACCCTATGTTTTTTAGTTTATCTTATCATCAGTAGAACTGCTTATTTGCTGTTTAACTAATTAGAAATATTCACACTGAACGTTAAATTTGTTCTCACAATACAGCTTCATAGCTGTGATAACACCACTTTGAGCAGATTTTCGCTTCTCACCCAGAGGGACTGTTAATTTTGGTATAATTAATACAATGTTTATATCATTTTCTCAGACCATGCTGACGGCCATATCTATGTCGGCGATTGCTACGAACGGTGTGGTGCCGGCAGGTGGATCCTACTTTATGATTGGACGCTCGCTAGGCCCGGAGTGCGGTGGAGCAGTAGGGGTACTATTCTACACGGGGACTACCCTAGCCGCCGCTATGTACATTGTCGGTGCTGTAGAAATTGTACTGGTAAATATACTAATACGCAATTCGAGTCAAAATAAGTTAGTACATAAATCAAGTCTTAGTGCCTCCGCCCTCAAATGTGATAACAGTCAATCAATAGCCAATCCCCCTTTTTGTGTAATGACAAACTTGACACATTTACACGAAAAGGTGAAAGTGTAATTTACAGTTTCTGATAGTAGTAAAACATCACAGCTCCATTTATCATATCGCCAGGCAGTAAGGTACTGTGTTCCGATGATAGCCATACATTTTACATCTCAAGGTAATCAGTGCAGTGCACTTAAAAAAATACTGCAAATCTAATAAATTAACAAATGCGTTTTAATTCACCCCTATTTACAATGACGAGAATTTATTTAAATATCTCATTAAAATATCTTTTTTATTGGTTGATCGTACCGACTTCTCCTATGTTATAACAAAATTATACCAGATTTATTAATATTTTCTCTTACTAATAAACATTTCGGTGAACTGACCTCATTGTCAACTAATCTAACAAAAATAGTTGAAATGTTATTTATAGTTTTCACATATAATAATGTCCTCCCGACCGAATCCGGCTACGGCGGCCGATCTACAAGAGATCAGCCAAGTGCGCAGGATATATTATAGTGC
>DWHO01004001.1:0-11431 GCA_018247575.1 Eurytides lysithous rurik
CACCTAATGGCAAGCGATTACTGTCACCCATGGACATTTGCAGCATTATAGAACTAGCAAATGCGTTGCCAGCCTTTAAGGAAGGATTTTTTTTAAAGGGAGAAGGAGTGAGAGGGATGGAAAGGAAGGAGCAATAGGGAGGGCCCTTGGGGATGGAGAAAGAGATAGGAAGAGGAGTGAGGGAGGGAGGAAGGAAAGGGAGGGGGATAAGCCACCGGCCATCTCACTCACCAGACGAAACACAGAAGCAAAAACAGTTCCACTTTACGCCGATTTTCTGTGAAGTAGTGGTACTTATCCGGTTCGAGCCGGCCCATTCAGCAGCGGGTGCAGCTGCGTGGCTCTACCACTAGGGTAACTTTTTTTAGGAGATAAAGTGAAGAAACGGGCAAGTCGAACGCCAGATAGTTAGCGACACGTCTGCCTGTTTGAATTTTCGCTGGGCTGATTACCCGGAGATTTAAGATGTTATATATATCTATGTACATATGTATATATCTCTGTGTACAGTAACATTTCCCTTAATACGTAGCATAATGCTTACATATCATTGCTTAGCCACAAATTCACTATTCTAATGTAAAAATATACATTTACTGCTAGTGTAAGAAGCACTTTTAGCAACTATTTTAAGAATGGACTATTCTCTACTCTATAAAACCTGTAAACTTGATGTTTTTCGGTCAGGGCAGTTTCACGTTTTAAAAATATTTTAAGTTTGAAGCCGTAGAAACTCAGCGTCCGAACACACGTTTTTAATTCAATATACTCGACCAACTTAAATTCAAATCCCGGAGCCGACATCAAGGAATTTGTTAACTTGTAATTATGAAATCAAAAGTACTGATTTACCACGTACTCTACAGTGAACATACATATTAAGGAAATAACAGAAAAAAACCCTTAGATATGTGAAGTCCGGTAATCCCATTCCATAAAAAATATATTCATCGTGAACAATAATCACTTATCAGTGAACCACCCTTTAGTTTTGCCGGTAAATTAAAAAAGGTCATTTTCGCAGCAACCCTTCCATCAAACGGCTTGATCCTCCATCTTGCTGGCGTGCGAATGGCGACCGCCATCGAAGGTATGCCGAATGCTGGTCAATACATCGTCGGTAACGCGGCCAACGTTCTGTACTTCACAACGGGAACATCCAGAGACTGGACACGTGCTGTTGGCATCCCCCTCACTTATACCCTGGAACTTCCCGGCTATGAATACGGATTCTTGGTTCCACCGGAATATGTAGAGCAAATAGTCACAGAGACATGGGAAGGAATCGCTGCCGGAGCTCACTACGTTTTGTCAACGTCCTAATGATTTAAGTGTACGAAATTAAATTGATTGAATAGATGCCGCATTTTTTGATCCTTATATTTATTTTTAATTATTTATTCTTTATTGCATATACCTTAAAGAAAAAAGGATCCCAGTCAATTCACGTTGTATAACTAAATCTATGCTCAAAGAAAGGTTCTTAGATTATATTATAAATAGGCTCTTAACTTAGATGTTAAACAAAATTTCTATTCACTTAAACATATTTGTGTTAATGGCACAGGTTTGAAAAATATATACGTTTAAAGTCATTACCTTTTGGCTTTATTTGGTAACTTTCAATATTTACGAAAGTGATATTTTGAGCATTACCAAAACATAAACATTTTTCATAAAAATTTAAAGCCTAACTAACGATAGATTTTTTACAAAAAAAAAGTCACATTTGGAATCAAAAGATGACCATAAAAGAACAGGAGATAAGGTACAAAAGAAGAAGAGAGTAACGAAGAAGAAATTGCTAAAAGATTTTGTTTTTTAAATTGGAAGAAATAAAAGGAACATTTCTTTCAGTGTTAATAAGAATACATTTCAAAATACACAGCGGCGAAACCTTATCAACTAATATAAGGATTTCATAACAAAATAAAAAAATGATTTCATTTCTAATTTACCCTCGGGAACCCTTTTCACTTTTTAAGACCCACAAACGACCTAAAGTTATGAAAAACACAATAGCCATTACAAGAGGGTAAAATTAATTTAAAACTTTTAAGTGCGGTATTAACGTTTTAACTTTATGCTTGATAAACTTTACGAACGGCGGTGTTTAGAGGTTAAGCAATATTAAAATTTCTAAGTTAAGTACACCTCTTGATATTAAACTTTCCAATTATTAAAATTGTATTAAATAACGGTTAACTTAATCATTTATACACATAAAGTCAATTTTTTGCGAATTTTGTTTCTTTATCCCCCGTCTGAGGGACACACCAATGCCAGATTGTTCTATGTGGTGAGATGTAAACAAGTAAGTGATTCACCTGATAGTAAGCGATCACTGCCGCCCATCGACATTAACCACGACAAAGGGCTTGCAAATGCGTTGCCAGCTCTATTGGCTCTACTTTCCTCTTAATAGTAAAGCGCTATCATTACTGTGTTGTAATAAAAATACCAGAATGACCTTTTCATCATAATACACAGATTTTTGCTCTATAACTTTGCAAACACTGATTGACATTGAATTCTTTTTGACATGTATTGCATACCATGAGGCATACGATTTGCACGTCTTGTCACTGGTTCAATAAAGAAAACCTGAGATGAAAAATTAACTAACGGTCACCTGAAGTATTATCTACACATAATTTTGTAAAGTTGCAATTAGGTTACAAATCGTTATGTGGTTGGGCCCCCGGCTCCACAAAGGCCAATCCGAGAAATGATATGGCAATGGTATACAGCAATGATAGTTCGCAGACACCGAGAAGCAGATGCCGTAACATATCTCTTACAGAAAAAATTGTCAGACCATAGAGCACTACCGCTGGCTTCTTATTGTGTACAATATTTTGGACAATGAGTGCTATGTATTAGATTAAAATAAAATAAAAAAACATTACTTACTGAACGTGCGTTGATCAAGCAAAGCAAAATTTTGTACAACGATGAAAAAATTATGCAAATTCGACTATGTATTTATTTATGCGTTAGCGGTATATAACATATATATGCTAATTAAGCATCAAGCGATTATTAGTGGAAAAAATATTGAATCTTGTAATTTGTTCAGTTAAATACGTTTTATAAAGTTATAACATTAAAAACCTAAAAAAGTTCAAATCGTACGTAATAATTAATATTTATGCTGTAATAACTTACATTTGTGAAATTAACGTCCCCATATTGTATCTTAATATATTAATGGAAACAACACACAATTTATGCAGTAAACAATAAACTAATTTATTATGTTCTTTAGCTTCTACGTGATTTCCATGTGGGATACTAAAGATTCAAAGTTTAGAGGTAATCTTAATACCTTGACAAGGCCATATTTAAAGAAGTTTATAACAATCAAGCAAGAGTGGCTAAAATAAAACTGGTGTTACAACTACTGTTTTTTTCTGTAATTTTTTATACTTCATGTGGACTTGTTTGGATTTTCTTGTATGTTAATTGGACTAGATTGTGATATTTTTAGATCGTAGTCACTTGAGTAATTGTCAAGTTTAAAAGGACTACATGTATATATTGTGAAGGTGGAAAAGACGGTTGCTAAATTCGTGGGGAAAAACATGGTAGCCGTAAACTCGTGAAAACCAGTACCAGTTTGTGAGTACGCTTGGCAGGCCGTATTATTAACTATAAGCCTTATCTCCACCCTTGAAACCGTGATATCAGCTGGAAAATAATCACAATTGTTTTTAAATAATCAACATTAGCACATAATTAAATTATTTTATACATTACCTACTGTCGTTACTTTTATAGTAAATATCCAAAACTCTGTTCATTCGAAGTTGTGGCCAAATTTTTCTCTCATGATATAAAATTCGTTCTAAATTAAGAAAATCAAATCGTAAGATGAAAGGTTTTTCTTAACCTCACACAAAAATAAATTAAATTCAAAATAATAAAATTTAAGGTGTCTCACCTTTGCAATCTCCTAAACTAAATAATATTTTGTAATATGGAAACCCAACAGCTTCAATTGTTCTTAGAAAAGTTAATTGTTTCGAAAGTTTTATTACACATGCCAATATTACAAGTTTTAGAGCATGCGTCATTTTGAAAAGAAATCTAAACCGTCCTGAAAACTGTGAAATATAGATTCTTTTGTTAAATCAATTGATGTAGACATTTTACAGAGAAAATGAAAAACTTATCGAATTTATTTGTGGTCTCTTTCTATGTAATTTACAAATTGAGGTTATATATGTTATATATTTTATTTCTCATATTATATATAACATGTGCGTTTGGTAGTGGGACTCGTGGAAATGTTACCTGGAGTAAAGCGAGGTTCTCGGCTCAACGCAAAAATAGCAAAAAAAGTACTAGAGGATAGACGAGTGAAAATGAGTGAGATGACTGAGGTCGCGAAGATATTGGAAATAATAAATAATAACAAAAAAGAGTGCAAAACTTCATGTATGGAGTATTAGGGACGGCAAAGCTCTGCATTAGACGGCTGCTGCACTTACCTAATGTGCAAAAATATTTTACACTTGTAAGTAAATGCAGCAATGTTTGTTCCAACTGAATTTGTGTGGCGATTTGTCAGGATGAAT
The DNA here is from genome assembly GCA_018247575.1 of Eurytides lysithous rurik. Classification (NCBI taxonomy): domain Eukaryota; kingdom Metazoa; phylum Arthropoda; class Insecta; order Lepidoptera; family Papilionidae; genus Eurytides; species Eurytides lysithous. Next base: position 4,581 of record DWHO01004001.1, read on the forward strand.
GAAACATGGATGGACTACTATAGGCTAGAAACCAAAATGTAGTCGAACCCTATGAAATCGATGAAAACGCCAAAGAAAGTTAAGTCGATCGCATCTGCTGGAAAGTTAGTTGAACTATAAATGTTTCTGAAAAAAAATTGGAAGTTTTCACAGTCGGGATTCGGTATACGAAATAATATCACGGCAGCCTTCTCATTTATTCCATAATTGTGAACTGAACAGACTAACTCTTAATTTTCAAACGAACTAAGAAACGCATCGACGTATCGGCAATAAATAGTATTATAACATATTTTAGTTTCTTTTTTATGGACTAGGAAGTAAACAAACAAGCGATTCACCTGATGGTAAGCGATCATCGCTGCCGAATAACATTTGCAACTTCAAAGAAATTGCGTTGGCATTTATGATAGGAATTGGGAGGGGGAAAAGAGAGGGAAGAGAGATTGAGAGGGAGGGAGCGGAGGGGAGAGTGGGGCACCGACCCCCTCAGTCACTGGACGAAACACGGAAGCCCAAATACTTTACGCCCATTTTTTGTAAGGTTGTTGAGCAACAAGTTAAGCAACAAACTTTCCCAAAACAGAATTCTGTTACTCAGTGTTTTGAATTAATCAACATTTTCAAACTGTGTGCGTTGTGCTTCTCATGCTTCTCAGAGATGTGAAACAGTTCTGCCACTTAAGAACAAAGGTACACGAAATTTAAGTATGGTTATTTTTTCAATTCCTAGGTACTTCATAATAAGACATATTCTATTTGATGATATCGTTTATGTCTTTTTTTTATAGAGTAGGCCGACAAAAAGGCGAGCGGCTCACCTGATGGTTGTAATACCGCCGCCCACGGACATTTACAACATTACAGAACTTGCGAATGCGCTACCAGCCTTAAAGAGGGGAATTTTTGTAAGAGGGAGGAAGGAGTAATACGGAGAAAGGTGGGGGAAGGAAGGGGATGAAGGAGGAGAAAGGAGCGAAAGCGAAAGTACGGACACTTCACGCTGATTTTCTATGACATCGTAGTACTGATCTGGTTCTAGCCGGTCCAATAAGCAGCGGGAACAGTTGTCTGGTTTTATCACCATAAAAATGAAAAGTGTAAAGTATCGTTTTTTTTAATGATTGTAGGCCTCATTCAAAAATTTAAACTTGATTACGTATTTATTGAATATATATTAAAGAGTTGTCTTTTAGAACTAATTATAAGGTACTTTTTATAACCATTTAGAGGCAACTCGACTGAAATCCAAATATGCACTTGCAACATGCAAATACACTTACTTACCTAGTCCACTTCAATCCCATCAAGACACAAGTTTGCGCGTTTACCGCTAAAAAGAAACCCTTTGTCGTATCTCCTCTATTTGAAGGCACTCCCCTAGTTGCCACAGCCACGATCGGAATACTTGGCGTCGACATATCGAGCGACGTGCAATTTCGCGGTCATTTGGAAGGAAAAGCCATGTTGGCCCCGAAAAAGCTTGGTGTCCTCGGCAGATCGAGACAGTACTTCAAGCCGACTCACCGCCTTAAACTGTACAAGGCGCAAGTACGGCCACATATGGAGTACTGTTCTCGTCTCTGGGCTGGGGCACCCCAATATCAGCTCCTTCCATTTGACCGCATACAACGCAGCGCTGCTCGTATCGTCGGCGACCGAGTCCTTTCCGATCGGTTAGATTCTTTGGCCTTACGCAGAGACGTTTCGTCTCTGTGTGTATTTTACAGAATATACCACGGGGAGTGCTGAGGAATTGTACGGATTAATACCGGCTGCTAAGTTCTGCCACCGTACTACGCGACAAACGACTAGATATCATCAATACCACTTAGATGGCACCTAATTTCCTGCCATGTACCACGAGCTTGTGGTATGGGTTGTCATCAGCGGTATTTCCGGACCGACACGACTTAGGGTCCTTCAAGAACAGAGCTTATTCCTACCTTAAAGGCCGGCAATGCATTTGCAAGTCTTCTGATGTCGCGAATGTCCATGGGCGGCGGTGATCGCTTGCGTGGGCCGCTTGCTCGTTTGTCTCCTAACCAGTAAAAAAAAAACTTTATATATAATTGTTTATTTTTCTAGTAGATTGTTAGGTAGTGTGTGTTTTTTTTTAATTTGCTTTAATTATACATGCTGTATTCACATAGAGTACACTTCAGTTAAATCTTAATTTCTCAGTGTATGTTATACTCTATGTCATTACTGTTGTCAGTTTTGTGAAACATAATAAATTAAATTAAAAAAAAGAAAAGAAGTGTGTAGATAGGTGGTAGGTGTGGAAGTGTGCTTCGTTCAATCAAGGTCGGAGGTTTTTAAACAATTTGCTCTTTGCGCTCCAATCCTCCCAAGAGAGTATAGCGATACGCTTATCGTGGACACATTATAACATCATCGTGCACTTTTCTAGCTGTCATCTTCGGCTAAACTATCTTCTGGGGAGGGAGTAAAGACGAATATCATATAATAGACGGATAAATATCTTATATCTCGTACTTGCCGTCACGTTTACCGCCGATGTGATGTTCAGTAAAAAAAGTTGAGTTGCTTAAACCACAACTCTAGAGTAGCATAGAGGCCATAACAAACTCGCATTAGTTTAAAGACTTTTGCATACATATTTTCGGCACCTCAGCACACAGTGGTTCAAATTACAGAACGAGAATTTAGTCAAAAAACGCAGACTGTCCACAATACGTGAAGAACTCAATTCAATACTCATAAATGACTAGCGATAGTGATTAAATTCTTTTGAATCTTTCGGTGGTAAAATCAGTAAGTTACTTAACCGAGCTTAACTTGACAAGTCTAAAACGCCGCAGAACTTTCTCCTCGATCCATACTAACTAACCATATTAGCGTAGTATTCCAAACAGGGGAAAACTTATCCTTTACACATTCCGTGTCCGATGCTACTTTATGGAATGTAAGCGAGATTATTTATGAAATGTATATCGTAAAGGCAAAAGTGTCTTTCTTGTATCTCTGTCTCTCTGTCTACCTTTCTATTGTTAATGTTAATTGAAAAATTAATCTAAATATATCTTTTTTTTATGGGGTAAGCTGACAAAGGAGTAAACGGCTCACCTTATGGTAAGAGACCACCGCCGCCCATGGACATTTGCAAAAGAACTTGTAAACGCCAGACTTTAAGGCGGGAAATTTTGAAATAAAGAGGGAGGGGTGTTGGAGAGGGTGGAGGAGGAGCGGGGCGGGAAGAAGGGTGAGAATGGAGGGGGATGGGCTACCAGCCACCCCACTCACCGGGCGAAACGCGGAAGCAAAAACACTTCCACTTTACGCCGATTTTTTGTGAGGTCGTGGTACTTATCCGATTCGAGCCGGGCCATTCAGCAGCTGGAACAGCGACGTAGCTCTATCACCGTAAAAGTATCATAATATAAACTAGATAGCATAACATTAGTTATACTTAATGCTCGTTATACACGACGGTCCGTTTCTATTTAATTTTCTTCACTATAACAGTTCTTTATAAAAGTTTTATTAGTGCCTTAACCTTAATAGATCGAATGCTAAAAGATGTAGTATTTCTGAAGCTGGGTATTCAATTATGATTTCATTGTTGGAAAACAAAGAGTTCTGGCAGTTTCAAAGATAATCAATACACACAAAGCCGTGGGTGGCTTAGTAGCCGTAAGTTACTACGGTATCTGTATTTCTCAAGTTTCTAGACCGCAAGTAATTTATTACACATAAAACAAACGAGGTACTTTTACCGGAACAGGTGTTGCGCTGAATTTAAGGACTAGCGTATTCTATTCCCTGTTTAACCAGAAAAGATATTTGAGACGTCAATCACTATATTATATTAGATTATTTATTTAGTATGTGTTATTTTAATTATTTTCCTGCTTTCGTCAAGGTGATCCCAAACTTTTGACCGGCAGTGTATACTCCACCGTATACACCATTTAACATTGGACCATCACGGTTTATACTCATATTTGTGTCTACTAATGTAAAAAAAAAATAGACGTTGAAAAAACAGCATCATCAATGAAATCTATAATTTATAGTTATCTATCATAATCACTAGTAAATATCGTGAAGATATATCAAATGATGCATCGAAACTTGAGAAACGTAGAAGGCGTGCAAACTTTAGTTATTCCCTCAGTGTTAATGGAACGAAATGAATTTACGTCTTTTAAACGTTGTAATTTGCTTTATTGATTTTAATAAAGGAAAAGAATACTGGAGTAGACGTTTATTTGACAATTTATTACGAACCATAAACTTTCACCCCCTTTCACAGCGTTCGCTCCCTAAAAATAATTAATATGATTTACGATAGAATTAATTACCCTTGAAGCCATTTCGCGGAATATTAGCGGAAGGGGTGAACGTACGATTGGAATGATACATTGCAACATTTATTACGAGTTTCAACAATACATGTCGATTAGATAATCGATTTTATATTAAGCTCTTAAAACTTAATGCGACGAAGACTTTTATGTATTACAAAGTTCCTTATCGCACGTCAAAATTTCGATATATTTCGGATGAAAGCTAGGCCGAAGTAAGTGTAAGGCTCTCCACTCATGATAGTATGGACGGATACGGTATAGATGTTTGTGACACAAGCTAGAAATATTTCTACTTCTAAGTTCATCGATAGAAATGCAGTTTTAATTTTTATAGAGTAGGCGGCAAACGAGTAAGCATCCCACCTGGTGATAAGCTATCACCGCTACCTGTGGAAATTCGCAACATCAAAGGCTAGTCTTTAAGGTGGGGATTTTTGTGAGGGGGAGGGATTGGGAAAGAGGGGGAAGAAAGGAGAGTGAGCCACCGGTCACTTCACTCACCGGCCGAAATGAGGCAGAATAAATACTTTCATGTGACAGACACGGAAAGGTTAGTTTATTGCAAACGTATAATCTATTTCCGATGCATGATTTCTGTTTACGGTTCACCCATAATGCGAGTGATTTTAAAATTAAGTAAACCATTCCAAACCACCAAAACATACACTGCAGTATATATGGCGTTCATAAAGAAAGGTAAGTGGGCCAAGGGAGAAAAAGATTACTATTCCCTGTTATTTTCCTTTTCCCTTACTATTTTCCATTTACTATTTCAACTCTATGCGTGAAGAAAAAAAATTTGAAAAACTATGGATAGTCTCGATCATTCTATAGTTAAGTATAGAGTGATCAATCAATAACCATATAAAATATTTAAATAAATAAATATTTTTTTGGTCATTAATAGTAACCCTATATTCTCTTTCGCCTACATGCTATAGTCTGTTGGTAGTACTGTCCTCTCCCTTGCTCCCTTTACTTTGCTGACAGCTACGGAGAGGAACTAAAAAGAATACTGGTATGATCATGGAATCATATGAAACACAATCAGTGCACTGGTATTTCTTTAGGCTTACAAAATTTGAAAAATTATTTTGAAATCTTGACAAAGGCACTGAATTACCATGAAGCCATGAGATTTAACTTTTTGATTATCAACTAAATCAATATAAATCGCACACGATTTAATCACCCAGATCCGAAACAACTATCAGTATAGGTGGGAATCAAACCCATAACCCACGATACTAAAATTTAGCAACTGCGTCATTACAAAGGATACTAGAGATATTTTATAAATTTTATATCAAGTCTAATAAAAGGTCTAGAAATTGCCAACTATATGTTCTATATTGTATAAATCTGAACAGCTGCTCATTGTTCTTTTCACATTTTTGTATGTTTGATTTTGTATATTTTACATTAACATTGTTGTATGATATAAACATTTTACACGCGAAACTCTAATTGTAAAACTTGCCGTCACAGCTGTTCCGAGCATCAAGAGTAAAAAACTATTCTATTGCCTTGTTTTTAATTTAGTCGAACGTTGTCTTATATGTATTTCCTTTCAACATTTATTTATTTCAATACCAGGATTTTTCGTCTTGAACTTTCCCTCCGTGGTCTTTGATTCTTGTGTTTGGTCAGTTTTGGCATATCTTTGTGGAAATAAATATCACAGTTGTAAAAGAAGATCAAACACTTCTTAATTTATAATATTAATAACAGAGAATTGTTTATTATTGTTCATATGTTTTAATAAAATTTAACTATTAAATCCAGATTATACGGTCTATAGGTCAATATGTTATGAGGAAATTTTCTCATGTATTTGTTGTATGGAATCTAATCGATTCTAAAATCAATAATTTTGACAACAAAATAAAATGAATAAAATCTATAGTTTTAAGCAGTCATTTCCAAGTCAGTCTTAATAACCTTGTGTATTTAGATCTAATTTTCACTTGTTTTGACGAGTTTTAGGAAAAATGTAGCCACGGGTGATTCACCGAAACCAGTGAAATTTTGAAAGTGGTCTACGAGAAAACAAAATTAGGAATTTCTGATATAGTATAAAACGACAGGGAACGTTGAACGAATGTTCGTGAACAAAATTCTCGAGCATACCGTATACAAATCGAAACAAGTTGGTAATATGATTAAATAATCCATAAAATGTTTCTATTAATTACTAAAAAAATGATACATAATATAAATGTGAATACTATAAGTTATAAATTAAATTAATTGACGGAGTTTAATGTGTATTATTAATATATGGTGTCCATGGTCCAGTACAGGACAACCTGTCTCGTGACCATAAAATAAAGGGCTAAAATATATTTAATTGTTTTTTTTTGTTATGTAGTAGGCTGACAAACGAGCAAGTGGTTCACCTGATGGTAAGCGATTACCGCCGCCTATGGACATTTGCAAGATTACTGAACTTGCAAATGCGTTGCCAGTCTTTAAGGGGGTAAATTTTAGAGAGGGAGGGAGGATGATCGAGGGGGA
>DWHO01004002.1:0-11430 GCA_018247575.1 Eurytides lysithous rurik
TTACAATTCTACATTTTAAAGTAATGTTAATTAATTATTTTTAATGAATTTCTATATAATTTGTATTTTGTTTCTTTCGATTTAAAATTAATTTTTGCGATTTAAAAATAAAAAAATATTTATTTCTCTATTGTTTCTAATGATTGAACTTTTTAGGGAGTGAAAATTAAAACGAAAAATGACAAATATTCAGTAACGGATTTTAGGTCATCCGTTACTAGGCTATGCCGCGTGAGGAACTTGGATCAATCTTCTTTCGCTAAAATTCACATTATATTTGGCCTGAAGCCAATATTTAACGATGAAAGTAAACCAAGCCCTATATATATATTCGACGGCCATAGTCTCAATTGTGAATATGGTGCAAAACCAGCGGGCACGGTAATTAATATTGCATACTTTATTTCAGTTTGGTAAGAAAAAAAATAAAAAATAATCTCCGTAAGTGGACTAACAACGCTCGATGGAATAAAATATCAATACGCTCGATATACTTCCTAAATATACAAGTGAATGCAAACAGTGACGGTACTACCATACAAGCCCAAAAGCCCGGCTTGCCCTATTAAGGAGTAAAATTTATAATTTAGTACATAATTCCCGAATAATTTATTTTTAAATTTTAGCGTTGCGGGATGGTAGTACCGCCACTGAACGTAGATGAGCAACAGCTCACGGTGGTAGCAGCTAGCAACAATGTTTCATTCGCGCACACGTTCGGATAATCGAGGTTCTACTGTACAGTATTTTATCAAAACGATTTCAAATCGATATCGGACTAAAGAGAGCATGTGATGTTTGGCATTGTCATTTTTAGCTGGATATTGTTTAACTAGACTTAGACTTATTTAAATTTAAAATGTTTTTTTTCCATGAGCATTAACATATGAATGTTTATTTTAATAGGTTACTTGGTTATTTAACGGAATAATCATAGCGGAAAAAGACATGACACATGTATTAGAACCAAAAGTAAAAAACATAGGAGAGTACGTATGTATAATTGAAAATTTGTTTGGGAAAATTAATAAGACTTTTACCGTTATGTCTAGAGGTAAGCTATAATTTTATTTTAATGTTTTTATTTTCGTTGTTAAATATTGCTACTGAGAGACCAAAATTTTAATACGCTTTATGACATAACTTCCGTACGTGTTATATGAAAACTTTATATAAATTTTCAGATTGTATGTTGGACATCACAACGGACTTTGACAGACATCACTCATTCATTCCTCCTAACGAATCGTATTTCGCTTTACAAAATTTTAACATTAAAGACGGGCATTTCATTGTTCCAAAAAATAAAAATGTGAAATTTTACTGTCCTGGGGGCTTTAACTTATTTGAAGATACCGAAGTTGAAGCTACATGTATACAAGAAAAACAATTTGAAGTAAACGGTGAAGTTATTGATTATAAAAATTTAAAATGTTTACAACATTTAACATCGGAAGTGAGAAAAGGAAAAAGATGTGGAATGGGTGACGCAGACATTTATGAAATTGGAATAAACATAAAAAACGAATTTTATACGTTCTATAGCATTTGTTTTATAACAAATCTTAAAATTCCTCTTTACGAACAACATACAAGGACGCATTATTTCGCGGAAGTGAAGACAAAAGAAAAGAACAATTTACTCAATAGTGAATTCGTAAATTACAACTTTAATGAAATATTTAGCTGTGAACGACAGAAGACTGATTTTCAACACATCATAAAATCATTTCATACAGAAAACAATTGCTGTTATGCTTCAAGACAACTGGTCAATGAAAAAGACGTATTTCCTGGTTTAGCTCAAAACACTACCCATAGTTATTTGAATGTTATTCCATATTGGAATAATTGTAATATGGAGGTAATAAAATCCATTTAAAATTGACTAAATATTCCATACGCTTTTAAATAAATGCCCCGACGAGTATATTAAATATTTTAACTACCGATTTTTTAGGGAAATAGAAAGTAAGCAGCACATTTGCACATAACAGTACAGTATATCTGGTTATGAGCTGCCCAAGCTAAATAGCTCAACTTGTACTGGCGGTTACCTAGTGGTCGAAATTCGATCAAAGAAAGTTTTTTTTTTTCAAATCCTCTTATGATGCATCTATATTTGTACAACATAATACAACGCAGTATCCGATATTGTTTGTTAAGAAGTTAACAGTAGCACAAATTATATAAATGTTGCCCATCTAGAGACAATATTTGTTCATTAAGATTTGAAAATCTTTCGTACAAACGCAATGAAAGGATAAACAAATTTTTATTTTTTGTTGTTGTTTTTGATTGGATTGGATTTCTTCGATTTTTTTTTAACAATGTAATCTCTAATCTATAATACCTAACTGATACAATTTATATTGATAATTTAGAGTTTTATTTTTTTACGTGCGGGAAAAATGTCATTAATTTTATTGGCCGAGTAAATTAAAAACGTATTTGATTTGAAACGCCTTATGAAACTAAATGTTGTTGAATGTGAACAAAAGTGTCTTTATTTTTACAACATAACTTCAATCGTACAAGATTCCAAACGGGTAGTCAGATTTTGAGGAACTTTACTTAAAGCACAAAACAGGAAATCGAATGATAGTTTTACAACATTGAAAAGGTTTTAAAACTATAAGCAACTTGAGGGGCCCGTGGACTTTGATTTTGGTTAAACTAAATCAAAGATTTAAAATGTTGGTATGTTTTATTCTTTAGGCATGGAATGCGTTAGAGCAAAAACTGAGGAATCGTGCAATAAAGAATCGTTTGCAAGTTACAACGGGAATACTCCAATCATACAAAATTCCTATCGGGAAGTCAGATTTTGAGGAATTTTACTTAAAGGACAAAGCTGGAAAACAAATGATAGTTCCGGTATTTCTATGGAAAGTAGGTATATTTAAAATTTTAATTAAAATTTGTAATTAAATTAATTGATGAGCTACTAACGGAGTTATTACGTTTTGCTGCTTCTTTCAATTAATTTCAAACTCAATATTTTGGCAACTTTTATCTTAGAAAATATAAATCATAATAAATGGATCCCATGTAGCCTACATTTTCTTTTTATACCAACTTGTATTGATATCCGGTTAAATTAATTTAAGACTATTTAATAAATTTTCAGATTATTGTAAATAAACATGAAAGTTCGTCAGTGGCGATCATTTACCTGAACCTTCCGAAGGAATTAAGAACATCTCTACCAGAACAGAGTGACATTTGTCCGAACGTTTGTAATCATATTACATGGATAAGAGATATAAACAAAAACCAAGATTTGATGTGCTGTGAAACCAGAACTTTTGAAAATTTTCTTGGCTACAAATATTCATTTAGCAAAGGCCATGGAAATCTTTTAAACCATCTTGAGTAATATTTTTTGTATTTATTATGAAAGGAATTAATTATAAATAAATAAAAAAATGTTATTTGATTTTTTTTAGGTGTTGATATGAAGATTAAAATTACTTTAAAAAATACGCAGTAAGTTTGTATAAGTACTAAACTATATGAAACTTAATCCCACTATTACTTTCAAACTTCTCAACCTTCCAATCAAACAAAACATAAATGAAATATAAAAGTTTAAATAAATACCTATTCTCTTTAGAAACAAAGCACATTTCGTTATATACATGCCTAATTCCAACTTTGTTTAAATAGGTCCTTGTATAGTAAATTAGCGTTTTATTGTACTGGCCTCTTTGATCTCAAATTCCTGACGTTTGGTTTGGAACTCAAAATTCAATTATATTATAAATTTAATTCACATTTTTTCACTTTTATGGAAGAATGTGTAAAAAAGCTCCTTCAATGCTATTCTGATCTCGGGGCAGTGCCAATAGAAACTCGAAGATGGTTGATGGTTGACCAGATGGATTGTCCTACCCAGAAATTCCGGATCTAACGGTTGATTAGAGTTATAAGGTAGTATTAGTATTTAATGTTAATTATTGTAATCTAAAAATTTAGCTTGTAAGTATATTTTTGTCATTGACATTTTCGATTTCCTTGAAAGCGTTGTTAAAATCAACGAACGAAACAAAAAGGAAGGTTTTCTCCTCTCTGCATTTCTCCTGTAGTTGACAGAGTGTAAAGATCATATCCGCTGTGGAGCTTTGAGGTCGGAAACCATACTGGGAACTAGAAAATATGCGCTCGACAAGCTTTTGGAGTAGGAGATAGATCAAATCTACCTACCACAAAGTTTGGCCAAATGCCATGGTAGCATTTACAATCGCCGTGGTCACCTTTCCCTTTATACGATGTAATGTTGTAAAGCATCACGCTAAATTATAACCATAACTCCCAACACTTGCACTATGAGTCAGTAGTTTTTTGATTTTGTTTCACTCTTCGCTTGCAGGTGTATTAGTGATCTGCGCAGCCGCGCAGTAAACTCAGTTCGAACCATTCACTAAAATTTTGGACATATTCGTTAGCCCTGGCATTAGAAAGATTCAACTTTCCACATGTGAGTGAAGGCTACTCGTGCTGTTACTAGAGCGTAGCCAGTGTCGATATCGATCAGCGAAAGGCTAACCTTCAGGCCCTTAACAAGGCACGCTAAGGCAGAGGTTGCAAATATAATATTCTTTTTGGAACTACTCTACCCAAGTGTATGCTGAACCCCTATTTACCTCATGGAATTATTCTTCCAACACTTAACAACGTGCGGCCGTCCCCAGATACTAGAAAAGGGTAAAGGCCAGTCAGTTGTCGCATGAATGACTCTAGTTGATCTAGGTAACCCTCGAACTCAGCTAGTTTATTGTTAGGAGAGAAAACCACAACCCCCTTTTTCAACAGAGCTGCCACGAAGCCCGGGCCTCTCCAGCCTCTTGAACCTGCAGGAGGCAGGCATTTTTTCTGAACAGGTATAGAATAAAAGAATTTGAAGTCAAAGAACGATTGTAAACGAATCCAGTTTTAAAAAAAAAAGTTTGACTTTAATATACTACAGGCTTTGCTTTGTTTTGGATGAGATAGCCGTCAGTGAGATATTCCCTATTTTTTAGTATCAAGATGATGATACGTGAATTACTAACTCATAAAAAAATACAACCCCTCTGGTATCAATTCTACTAAACGATCCTAATTTCTGCCTTTATTTTACTCATTATCAAAAAAATGTGAAAGAAACGTAGCGCACAACCAAGCTGTGCGGTAAATTTTTTTCTGCGTCTAAAAGTTGTGTTGGTGGACGAAGTGGTAGTAAAGTGACGGCCAGGTGGATTGTGCTAAAGAGTGCTTACAATACAAGACCTTCAAACTTTGTGTTTGCATCTTCGGAACCGTCAGATTACGACTTTTAAAACAACGCTTTGTGTTATAAAATTTAGGATTCATGCCTAGGATAAAACCGGATATTAACAACAGTAACATATTGTCATATTTTCACGTTCCCAGTAAAAGATAAAATGAAGGTCACGAGCGGGCTATCAGTATAGTATTATTATATGCACAACACTGTTAATTGTTCTTCAACAGTAACTTTAGTATAAATCGAATACTGCTAACAACTAGACGCGAAACATGTATCATAAAATATTTTGTATCGTGATGATAGTTTATACTGTTAAATGTCGACTTGTGCTTGGAGAACTATTAGCCCGGAAAAGTAGTTTAACTTTCGTTATTGACGACACATCTTCTATGTATGATGACATCGATCAAGTGAAAAATGCGGCAAGACAAATTTACAATTCGGTTATGAGTTCTCGAGTATCCCATATTAAAAATTTTGTTTTGGTAACGTTCAACGATCCAGGTGAGTGAAAAAATAATAACTCGCAGTAGCTCCGAAATTAAATGAAAATTTTATTTATATATGTCTTTGAATTCCCCCGGTAGAACAGATAAGATTTAGCGTTTATGATATGGTAATACCATATCATGTGTAAGGTTGTGTGGGCAAACGTTTTTGTTTTCCATCAAATATGGTATCCTGTAAAGGATTTCCTTCATCGACCATGATTCCTGAAAGGCGTTATGTTGTTGATTTGCCAGGAGGTGATGATGATAAACATTTTTCGTAAATCCTTTTTCGGTGCTAGGTTATAACAACTAATTTTTTTGTTAAAAAAGTAATAGTTTACAAAAGTACGATAGAAACGGCAAATGTAAGTACCGCCCGATCATTACGTCAACACCATGACGATTTTGAGTCGAATTCGAATATCAGTTGTTGTTTTTTTAGATGTTTATCACGTGACGAGACCAGCGAGTCGTGCGCCTGCTGACTAGCGACACGCCTGCCTATAACAACACAGTCGTACAGAACCTGTTTGACGCCACGCTTGTCACCAAGAGATCTAAGATATTAGATACCTCTAGGCCTAATATTTACGCTGGAAACATTTGACTTCAAGTAACATATAAGTACTACTGTGTTCCGGACACAGTAGTACTTATACATTATTGCCAGGCAGTAGAGTAACTGGTAATGCAGTGGTACCGCCCCAGAATTGCATAGACCATGCAAAGGAGTGCTAACACTTAGCAGTAAACTTGTTTATGAATACAGAAAATCCAATTATGTAGTTCCATTAGTGAAATACTGGCTGGAACTTTCTATTCCCTAAATTCCCACCGTAAAGGCCAGGCCCAAGTATGAATCGTAGTCGCCAAAAACCATGAGTTGGGTTCTGAAATAGCGCTGCAAGGCTAAGGCGCGATTGTTTCACAAAACTGGATGCAGCAACTAGGAGGAAGACTGACCTGTAGACTTATGCGGATAATTGCTGGGAAAGGGTGTACCGGTGATTATCTAGGTAAAATCGATCGCGAGGCGAAAACGAAATGCTTCCATTGTGGTGAAAAGAATCAGGATTCCACATCGCATACGCTAGCCGTGTGCTCAACTTTGAGAGCGAACGGAGTATTCTGAGGCCCCACATAGGACGGAACCCTTTGACTGCATCGGCGACGCTGAACGGAAATTCGACGTAGAGAGCTGTCGCTTCTTGACTTTCGGGTGTGACACCGAGATGCTCTAGCCCTATACTTGACATCTACTTTCTTCATTGCATTTTAGCAACTCTGGCAGTGACGAAAGTCTTTGACAATGTGACAAAAAAAAATTTTCGTATTTTAAATTTCATCTTAAGTGCGGAAAGTAACACTAAAATAAAATAATCATACAAGTGACAGAAATATATTAACAAGCAATAACATCCATTAAATCACTCGCTTATTGATTATAACAGATAAATACTTATCGAGTTGACGTTCACTGCACGTTGTTGATGCAAAAGCATTCTTTTCAGGAAAAACCGTGATGATAACTTTTGTTATTTGTTTTTGTCGTGTCGTAGTACTTTGATCAAATAATTACAACTATCATAATAAAACAAGCAGTTTGTTGTTTTTATACAAAAAAGTATTATTTAATGAACCAAATTTCACTTTATAATGTGTTAATATTCGCGTTAGCATAAGCAATTACTAGTAAAGATACTAATTAAAATTCGGGGTTACTGGAAAAAAAATATCATAATTTTTTTTATATTGGTCGCTACACCCTATGCGATTAGTACTAGATCAGAAAACGTTAATAATATTGCGACTCAAGGCTATTAGGGAAAACGGAAGTGTATATGAAATTGAAGTATATTATAAGAATTGAACCGATAAAAATTATGCATATTTGATTTTAACCTTAAAATTAAATTAAATTAAAATCTGTGTTACAGAATATTTTTTATAACACAAATAATATACATAATAATTTTACATACAGAATAATTTTATTGAGATTTTTGAAATTAGTTTTTGTCACTTTCTGAAAACTAAATGCCTCTCAAAATATAATGAGTCGGAAATTATCATTCATTGGTACCAGGTTTGTTCTTTATCGTTTCTATACAAGATACAATACTGCTATACACTGCATTGCTTGTACCGTTATCTTTTGCACATCAGTCTCAATTATTATTATGTCGATAAACCTCCGTATAAATTACTTGTGACAGATTTGGACAACTATTGTTATTTTGTTTTTGGTGTATCTAAAGTACGTAAAAATCTATTACTATTTTTTGTATTTAAAACTATCTTCCGATTAATGTTAAACTTTTGTTATTTTTCACTTGACATTGTGAAGCTGCTTTCCATCTATATTATAATTGAATTGTACTTAAATCGTGAAAATTGTCTTAAAGTTATAAATATAACTAACACGATATGTAAACAAGAGCCCGGATATAATGTAAATATTTAACAGAGGCGTTCACAAATGAGTTTGGATCAGAACTAGATTCGATTAAAATTAACTGCGAGATTGTAAGTGACATAAACAGTTGTAAATCTTTTTTTGTACCGGATCATAATTTTAAAATGTTAGTATTAAATATTAGGAGTATTCAAAAGAATTTCGATGTACTACTTGTAGCTCTTGGAAAAATAGATACTTTATTTGACATTATATTACTGACAGAATGCTGGATTCATGACTCCTCACTAATTCCACAATTAACCGGTTATAACTATTTCAAAACAAATAAGATAATTAATCAGAACAGTGGTGTGGTTGCCTATGTGAGAGACGTATGGAGTCCTGTGGTCTCAGAACCATCAATAGACGAAGCCAACTCCTTAGCCATCCATATACCTGGCAAAGTCACAGTTTTAGGTATATACCGATCGCCTTCATATAGAGTTCTGGATAATTTTCTGACCACCCTAGAAAATTTTATTGACCAAACAAATGAATCGGCCGTCATAATTGCTGGCGATTTAAACATAAACATAATGAACACATCGGATAATCTACAAAGTCTAGAATATCAATGTTTTATGTCCGAATTCGGTTTCTTCCCAGCTATTACTCAACCTACTAGAGAAGCATCTTGCATTGATCACATATACGTGAAAAGTTCTATTGGATACCAGAATGTAACAGGAATTATATGTCAAGCTTATATTACTGATCATTATCCAGTTATGGTTGGCATGGATTTAGGTAAGATTAAACCTAAAAAGCCCACCCGATTTATAATAAAGCGGGATTATGATCGCATTAAACAGGATCTATCAGTTGTCGATTGGTTCAATGTTATCAATGAAATCGACGTAAATAAAGCAAATGACATTTTTACAAATATATTATGTGACATAGTTAACAAACATACACGGGAAGTCAAAGTAAGCAGATCTAAATATAATTTAAAGCCATGGATCACTCCAGGGCTAATTAGATGCATGAGAAATCGTGACCGTTTACATTCTCTTTCTAGAAAGGAACCAAATAATAAAGTTCACCGTATAACGTTCACGCGATATCACAACTACTTTACAGATTTATTGAGAAAAGTTAAGGTTGAGTATGGACGTAATTTGCTTCAACAAAATAAAGGTAATCCTAGGAAATTATGGCGATCAATTAGGAATATATGTAACCTTTCAAATAGTAATAAAGAACCCTCTGAATTACTTACTTTACCAGACTGTTCGTCTGTGGAACAATCAATAGATTTAGTTAATGACCACTTCTCGACAGTGGGACAAAAGCTGGCTAATAAAATTTTACTCAGCACCAATCAAACAGAAGAAGCTCTCGCAAATACTGTGCATCTAAAAAATTCTCCCGTTCGCTCTTTCTTCATGTGTCCAACAGACTACGTAGAACTAGAAAATGAAATTATGAGCTTACAGAATGATAAGGCACCCGGTATCGATGATCTTGGTAATAAACTAATTAAATTTATCAAAAATGACATTATAATTCCTCTTACACATATTTTAAATCTAAGTCTATCAAGTGGAATTTTCCCACAAGATTGGAAAACTGCATCCGTGTGCCCAATATACAAAAGTGGTCCGAAAAATTCTCCCGATAACTATAGACCGATTTCTTTGTTGGGGACCTTTTCTAAATTACTTGAAAAACTAGTAAGCAAACGACTTGTTTCTTATCTAGATTCATTAAACTTAATTTCCCCGCAACAATTTGGTTTTCGGAGAGGTACGAGTACTGAGGACGCAGTAACTTTGCTGACGGATACGGTGTCATCTCTCCTGGATAGAAAGCAATGCTGTGTTGGCATTTTTCTTGACTTGGCAAAGGCCTTCGACACTGTCTCCGTTCCTATTCTTCTGAAAAAACTTGAGTGCATGGGAGTACGAGGAACAGCCCTAAACTGGTTTGCGAGTTACTTATCAAAACGGAGGCAGTCTGTTAAGATTGGACAGATCATGAGCAGCCCGAGATATGTTCGCTTTGGTGTGCCACAGGGAAGCATTCTAGGACCCACATTGTTTCTTATTTATATTAATGACATACATGACATTCCGATTGAAAACGCGAATATCTTATGTTATGCCGATGATACTGCAGTTGTTTTTTCTGGTCCTACATGGCATGACGTGAGCTCCTTCGCTGAGAAAGGAATGATCCAGATTTCAAAATGGTTACGTATGAATCTCTTGACGTTAAATACTAAGAAAACGCAGTACCTGTGCTTTCATAAGACATCTCATTCGGCACCGAAGCTTGATACCAATATTAGAATTCATGAAGACTTGTGTGATAATATCACCTGTTCATGCGAGACACTCACTCGCACAAATGTAATAAAATACCTTGGGGTGCTTATTGATGAAAATCTTGGTTTCAAGACACATATTCAGTCGCTTTCAGCTCGAATTCGGAAAGTAGCAGGCATAATGCGAAATCTGCGTGATGTAGCATGTAAAGCCACGCTAAAATCAGTCTATTACGCACTATGCCAATCACTAATTGTATACTGCATATCATGCTGGGGTAGCGCTGCAAAGACTTTTATGGTCCAGGCTGAGAGAGCACAGCGGGCTGTATTGAAGGTTATGCTCAGAAAGCCTTTCATGTATCCGACGTCAAGTGTGTACAGTGAAGCAGGAGTGCTGAACGTCCGCCAACTGTTTATTCTTAGAACAGTGCTGTCAGTGCATAAATCTGTCAAAAACTCTATGAATTATCAAGAAATGACCACTCGGAGAGTTTTTAAAGTTTTTATACCATCCATAAAAACCAGATTTGCTCATCGCTTCGGTGTTTTTAAGAGGCATTCCATATATAATAAAGTGATTAAATCTTGTGAATTAAAAAACAAATGTGTAGCAGAGGCGAAAAAAATTGTTTATGACTGGCTAACTACATTAACTTATGATAAAACAGAAGAATTGTTAAAGATTATATGTTAGTGTAAATTATGCAAACTTTTATATATTTTTTTTTAATTTTATTATTCTTTATCAGTACCTATTAACACAATTATATACATATATATGTATTTATGCATGTATGTGTGTGTATATATATAAATAATTATTTATCTTTATTACTTACATCATCTTATTATTATTATTATTTTTTTTTAATTAAAATATTTAATTCGATTGCGTATAGAATCTAAACTATTACCTGTAAACCAAGATCATGTTATA